>JAULCF011104554.1:0-15782 GCA_032361265.1 Devaleraea mollis
CGCTCATACCCTTTTATTTTACAACAAATCAGATATTTTTATGCGAAACCTCCAAAAATATATAGAAATAGTAGAAATTGATGAGCAAAATCATCGTATTCAAGTCCAAAAAATAAATGGACGGCGTAATCTTAGCGAAACCATTAATATCCAACTTTAGCTAAACTATCCCTATAAACACGAAAAGGAGCTACCTATTAAGTAGCTCCTTTTTGAGTTTGCCAACGGATAGGTTTTGCAAAAGTCATCCGTGAATAATTTTATCCGTGGTAAAAATATCTGCACTAGTTTTCATGAACCGCAACCGTAGACCCAGGGTGCGCCAATTGCTCATAATAACTTAAAAATTGCACGAATTCCGTTTCATTATTCAACTTCAAACCATTGTCTTTCACAAAGCTCTTCAAAGCTCCTTCTTGGTCCTTGAATAAGCCTAAAATTGTCTTCTTCTTCAATTTAACCGCTTTTGCCTTTTTACCTTTAACTAAATAATAGTCATCATTTTTATTAAAAATTTGCGTCTTTTCAGTTCCAGAATAGCCTTGTTTCTCTCTATTACCTAATCGGACTTGGTAATCTTGAATAACTGAAAAATCCGTTCCTTCAAAAACAATTTTCATAAATCGAGTTTTGTAAATAGGATGCGCATTAGTCTTAAAAGTAGTTGTTTTTAATTCCCCATTTTCATTGGTTTCCACTATCACTTTACTATAATGTTTTTCATCTAAAGCAATAAAGCGGTCATCTTTTCGAACTTCTAAATTTTTGGTGTAGCCATTAAAATTTAATAAATAAGTATCTGGCGTATCAGCTTCATCACCTACGCCATAAACTTCTCCTTTATGCCATTCGGAAAAATAATAAGGCGTGCCATCAATGTCCTTATAAGCTTCTACTTCAAAAGTTTGACTATTGGTCATTAAGACATCTTTTCGTTGGGCATCTACAGTAAAAAATAAACAAGTGATTAAACAAACAGTACATAACAGTCTAAAAAAGTCGGGCGTTTTCATAAATAACAAATTTTAGCTCCGTAGTCAATCGGAGATTTAGGTGAAATAATTAATGTGTATGGTGATTTCTATTTTTTGACAAATAATGACCTATCCTTTTAATGAGCGTTCATTAAAAAGGCACGTATTAATCCAATAATTTTTGACTGAAAGTTGTGTAAAATCGACTGAAGTTATTTAGAAGATGGTCGAGTAAACCATTTAGTTGTAAAGACAGCCATCTTTTTTTAATGGTTGCTTACAAGCAGCAATTTATTTTTATTTTTAGTTCATGGGTTTATTTTATTGATGAATGAATCTATTTATTCGACGAGTAGTTTTTCTGGCAAATTGCTATTTTTAGTAGAAAAACAAAATTATTATTAGAAAACAGTATCTTTGATTAAATCAAAAAACCTTTCCTAATGCAACAATTACCCTTTCTATTAGGATGTCTCTGCTGCATTGGTGCTTATACCACCCATGCACAATGTCCTATTCCATTTGAAATTGGCCTCTTACACACTACCGTAAATTTAAACTGCGGCGACACCCTGCAATTAAGAGTGACCGCTCCCGAAACAGATTCCGCCTTACAAATAACATGGACAACAACTATTGGAAATATCCTTTCTGGGGAACAGACTTTAGCACCAATTGTCAATGCTTTAGGGGCTTATGAAGTAACGATAAGTGCAACTATTGACCAAGAAGTCTGTGTTGATAAGAAACAGGTTTTAGTAGAATCTATGAATAGAGAGCCCTTAAATATTACTTTTCCAAACAGTATCAATTGTAACCAACCAGAAACGACGTTAGCAGCAGTAGATGATGTCAATCGCTCAGACTATCATTACGAATGAACCACCACCATCGGCAATATTATTTCTGACGCTAATCAACCTACTATTACGGTCAATAGTGGACCGAAATGATTTTTTACCGAATTATATGGCGTTAGGTTGGGATGGTCGGTTTAAAAATCAGGCTATGCCTACAGGAAGTTATGCTTTTTTTGCAGTATTAGAGCGTCTAAATGGTAGCACTATTTTGGAAAGTGGTGGAATTCATTTAATTCGATAAGGCTATTTTGGTAAAATAGAGCGTATGATTATTTATTATCAGCAATATTTATCAAAAAACAATAAACTTTTTGGCAAATGCTTCTCCCAATACGCCCATTCATGTATACCAGCAAATTCTTCATAAACATGATTAATTGCCACAGTATTTAATTGTTGATGCAAAGTTCGATTATATTCAATTAGTATATCATCTTCCCCACAGTCAAATCGAACAGGCGGTAATTTATCCTTATTACTTTGCAGCATTAAAAAGACATCTTCATTTTTCTCCAATACTTGTTGATAAGCAGATATCGGTTCTTCTACAAATAATTCCATTTGTGCTAAAGAAGTAATGGCACTATGCGCAGCAATCGCCTTAAATCTCTGAGGGTATTTTGCGCCTAATTTCAAGGCACCAAAACCGCCCATTGACAAACCACTAATAAATAGACTCGTAGAATTTGCCGCTTGTGGAATATTTAATTGGACAGCATCCACTACATCTTCTAGTATCCATTGCTCGAAGTTGTACCCACTGTGGGCTAAATAGGCGGACCCATCGCCCCATAATCCGTCAGATGGCATGGCTAGAATCATCGGTTTAATACTTCCTTCGTTGATTAATCGTTGGGCAGTTAAATGAGCACCTGCTTGTCTTGACCAAGAATTGGCGCTACCATACACACCGTGCAAAAGGATAACAATTGGTAAATCGGTAGCGTCCTCGTTTTCAGGGACGAATACACAGATATTACCTCTTCCTTTTAGGTTCGATGTTTTGACAGTAATGTAGCGTAAATTATCGCTCTCGAAGCGAGGGTCGGATATTTTGGTGGTGCGAAATCTGGGTATTTCTGGCATAATATGGATGGTTAAAATAATTGCCAACGGATTTATTGTCAGCAGATATTTTTGAGCATGAGTTTTAGAAAAAGTAAAATTAGTCAACTATAAATGCCTCGTGCTATTTCATCAGAAACCTACTTAGCGCTCAAAAGAATAGCCCTTCTTAGGGAACAAACTCAATTGTCCCGATTCCTTAATTGGTTTCCAAACCCCATCCTTTTTATCAAAGACGGTGCGTCCACTCAATAAATTAGATTCCTCCCATTCTTTCTCAATGAGTTCCTCAAAATTATTATTTGGGACAAAAGTACCTTCGATTTTCTGAGCTTGTTCGTGCAGCTTTTTCAAAGCACGTTGACGGTCAGAATGGCCAATTTTAGCTTTTTCGACCGCAGTTCTTAAAGTGGAAATCGTGGTATCATAAACTTTGGTAGGAACAGGGAATGGATATCCATCTTTGCCACCATGTGCAAAAGAATAACGAGCAGGGTCTTCAAATCTAGACGGCGTCCCATAAATAATTTCACTTACTAAAGTTAGCGATTGAATAGTTCTAGGGCCAACACCTTTCATTAATAATAAGGTCTCAAAATCTTGTAATTCAATATCTTGAGAAAGTGCCAAAATACTTCCTAATCTTTTTAAATTAATAGCCTCCGCTTTAATATCATGGTGTTCAGGCATCCGAATTTTGGTAATTTCTTCCATCATTCGAGTTGGATGCTGTTGCGTAATATCTAAAATACTATCCCTTGTTTTAGCTGCTTTTTTATCCGTCAAATTTAAAATCAATCCTTGGTTTTGACCACACACAGAAGTATGTGGTGCTTCCAAATAAGATTGTAATTGTTTGGAATGCCAATGATAACGGCGCGCATAACGATTACTTGTATTCATCCCTTGCTGGACAACTGCCCAGTCACCTTCATCCGTTACAATAAAAGCATGCAAATAAATCTGAAAACCATCTTGCACCACCGAATTATCAATTTTAGCACAAAGCCGACTAGAACGTACCAATTTATCGGCATCTAATCCCGTTTTTTCGCCAATTTCGTATAATTCTCTAGGCGTATTTTGAGCATATTTTCCTCTTCCACCACAAACATAAATCCCCAATTCCTTAGCAATTGGATTTAAAGAACGTTTTAATGCACCAATTACAGAAGTGGTAATTCCAGACGAATGCCAGTCCATTCCTAGTACCGCTCCAAAAGATTGAAACCACAAAGGATCACTTAAACGCTTTAACACTTCGGCTTTGCCATATTCCAGCACAATAGATTCAATAATAGCACCTCCTAGTTTCGCCATTCTAGAGGCTAACCAAGAAGGAACTCTTCCATAATGAAGTGGTAAATCAGCATAATTAGACATAGGATTCATGCCCTAAAAGTAGGGTTTTATTTTCAACTTTAACACAAAAAATATTAAAATAAAAACAAATGATATTTGTTTTAAATATGTGATTTTAAGTTTATGTTGAAGTACACTCTTTCTGTACAATCAAAGTAGTCAAAAGTAGCTATGACAAAGCTCCCAAAGCTGTATTCCTGTTAAGAATTGATTGAATTAGATTTAAGTGAAGAAATGAGCATAATAAGTTAACAAGGGGATAAAATTGATGAATTGATGAATATTTTCGTATCTGTTTACTCTTTTTTCGTCATCATTTCCTTCGCTTCTTTCAAAGGTGCTCCCAAATCCATCCGAGTAATTTCTATAGTTGACTTTAAGTCTACACTTTTCATCACCAGTTGGTCGTTTTTAGCTGGATATTTCGCACAAATCATCGTTTGTAAATCGTCGCAATAAGGCACCGAAAAAGTATAATTTGAACTTGGAATATCAACCACTTCATCTGCCTCTACATCTTTGTGGATATGCATATGGTCTGGGTCTGGCAAACTTAGGCTATATTTTTCACCAGAAGCTTGAATAAAATCTAACTGAATCGCATCTCTTCGCGCTAAATTTTTCTTAGGTACTCCATTTTGGATGCCTTTAAATTTAAACGCCAATCGGTCCTTTTCATTCACCATTTCCATCATAACTACTGGTTCGTAGCCAAAAATATTTTCAATATCCTCTAAATTTCCAGCAACCGCCATAGCTGGTTGTTGATTGAGTCTTTCGTAGAAATTATCAATAATTCGACCACAAGTCCGCTTAAAATCTCTCACAAGATGATCACCGTCATCTTGCATAATGCAGATACCATCTAATGCTCGATAATATATTTTTTCATCATAGTCTTGAAATCTTTCACAAACACCGTTTTCATAACCATTTTCCACATTAAAAGCTTCACATAACTCTCTAGTTTCAAACATAGCAGAAGGCTCAGACATATACCAACTCTGCCCATTCAAATGTTCTAGTGGCGTACAATCGCTAATTGAAAATCCGTTCTCTTGATTAAAATCTTGGCAACCTTTTAAAGAAGAAAACATGTTTGCACCATCAGGATGTTCAAAGCAAGCACAAAGGTCATATTCATCGCTTAAATTAAAAATGGCATGCGCCGATTCATGGATAGCCGTGCCTAAATTATAGCTCTCCGCAGTAAATAAATTATACGCCAAAAAATGGATATTACTTTTTAAATACGCCCCATCACTATAAGGTTCTCTATGCATCAATCCATAAGCATCAATACCTTGAATTTCTGAATTTTTCACAAAACTAGGAAAGGCATCCTCCTCGTAGAAATGTTTAGAAATAGCTAATCCGTCAGCTTCTCGTTGCGTATAATAAAATTGCCAATTTTGTTTATGACCACTAATTTTATTATTCTGATGAAATCCATCAAAAATCAATTTTTCCATATCCGTCAAAAAACCTCGCCAATCTTGTTGATAATCTGTATCAGGAAACAAACAAAGATTGATAGAATTAATCAGTGGACTACGAGAAGTCGCATACAAAGTAATTTTGTCTAAAGGCCATCTAGAATCTCCCGCGTCGAATATCGCCAACCGTTCCGATACTTCCCCCTTTGTATTATATACTCTAAAAATATATTCAACATTTGAAAAAGCCCTAAACCCTCTCGGAAAATTAAAAGCCACATCTGCTGTTTTTTCCGCTCCATCAAATTCCCAATCATACACCAAGCCCCATTGACTATCTAATCGTTTTCTTTTAGAGGGCAACCCATCATTATTTTCGTATAATTCATATTCGTAAACCATTAATTCTATCTTAGTAATCCCTTCATTATCCCCTACTTTTGTTTTAAAAGTAACTGCCTGATTATTTTCTGGATGCAATGGGCTATGTATCCAATAATCGAAATTAGCCGCACCAATGATTGGGTCAGGATATACCGCTGATTGGGTCGTTTTACAACTTTGGAAAATACCCAGTCCGATAATTAATCCAATAAAAAAAATCAATCTTCTCATAATACAATGGGGTTTACAGAGGGTGTTTAAAAGGTCTATTAGTTGTCTCTTAGGTACTAACGCGCATTTCAATTTCAAGCACAAATTCTTATCGCAAACTTGAAATTGAAGTTATACTTAACGTATCTAAGTCGTTTTTTTAATGACTGCTTATTTAAATTGGTTGGTTTCGTGTAATCGTTAAATTTTTAAGCATTAGTCAGGCGATAAAAACAAAGCGATCCCTTTATTTTCGCCCAACTCCTTCTTATCAATTTTTCAATTAACACTTGCTACTATAGGTTTTAGCCCATTGAAAAGCATCTCGGCTGCTTTGCAATTCAAAATCGGTAATTATTCAGGTTTGAAAAAATCTGCCTATCAGCAGGAATTTATTTTTTGTCGTTTCTAAGGATACACAAAAGGTGATTCGTTGGTGGCAAAAGGAACAAATTTTAATTTGGCAGAGTTCTCTATTAACGCCAATAAAACCATAAAAGGTATTACAGGGGATAGTTTAACAAAAAATAAATAGGGAGGAAAATGGTAATTTTTTGAATTTATTTTTTTAATATAAATTAATTTAGATTATTTATTCCACTTTTGCAACTGTTTGACGATGGCAGCAAAGTCTTTTGGCAAAGGTGCTTCAATAATTAACCTTTTTTGGGTAGTTGGTTGGTCGATTTCTAAGCGGTAAGCGTGTAAGGTGGTGCGACTCATGAGTGGGCGTTCTTCTTGACCTTTGCCCAGTTTAAATTTTTTCAATTTTATTTCGGAGAGTAAGAATCCTGTTCTTGTACCATAAAGCGCATCTATGGCTAACGGAAAGCCAATCGCTTCAAAATGGACTCTAATTTGGTGAGTTCTGCCTGTTTTGATATTGGCTTCTACTAAGGCAAAGTTTCTAAATTGCTCTGTAACTTTATAGGTAGTTAAGGACTTTTTACCCTTATTAGACACCATCATTTTTCCAGGCTTAGCTGGATGTGGCGCAATTCCTTGTTCAATTTTTCCTTCGGTGGGTGTCAAAATACCATCTACTAAGGCATAATATATCTTTTCAACCGTTCTTTCTTGAAATTGTTTGCTCAATGCCTTATGCGCTTCTGCATTTTTAGCAAAACAAAGAATACCACTCGTTTCTTTATCTAGACGATGAACCGTGAATACTTTTCCATATTTATTATTAAGAAACCCCAATACATTGGGCTTAGTCTCATCATGTCGGTCAGGAATAGAGAGATACTTTGCAGGTTTATTGACAATGACTAAGTCTTCGTCTTCGTGGAGAATGGCTACTTGTTGCTTCAATGCTTAATTTTTAGTAGAAAATGAATTTGCAAAAGTAGTTAATCTGTAAGTAGGATTAAAGACGGAGGTAACTTTCAATTTTCAATTTTCAATTTATAATTTTCAAATTAACAGGATGACGAATAAAATCTATAGGAATATTTGCAAAGTATATCTCCTTGATTCTATCAAAGCAATAAATATAAGTCGTTGATTTTTAGAATAAAACAAATATATTAAATTCTACCTTAACATAGTTTTTAGAATAATCAAATAGTAGTTTCAAAAAACGAGTTAATCTCCCTCTACCTATTCATTTAGCAGTTGAAAATTGAAAATTATAAATTGAAAATTGAAAATTGCCACCTCCTAATTCAACATTTTCACTTCATTCATCGCAATATTAATCAAAGGTCTATCTTTAGTAGCAGCTTCTTTACTCGTTGGAATCGCCATTATCATATCCAAAACCTCCAAACCCTCAACAATTTCTCCAAAAATAGTATAATCGCCATCTAAAAATGGATAGCCCCCACGAACTTTATACCAAGCTCTTTGGAAATAGCTAAATTTTCGATTTTCATTTTCATGCGAATCTATTTGTTTGTCCTTTTGCACCCAACCTTGGGTCACAAAAAACTGACAACCACTAGATTTTCGCTCTGGGTTTCCACTATCAGGAATTCTCGCTGCCGACAAAGCGCCTTTCTTATGAAAGTGATTGGGGCGGATTTCCGCAGGAATTTGACCGCAATTATCTACCCCTAAAGACTGTGTCATTGGTGCACCTTTAGAATTAGGGTCACCGCCTTGTGTCATGAAATAAGGGATACTTCGGTGGAATAAGGTTCCGTTATAAAAACCTTCCTTCACCCGCTTGATAAAGTTATCCCGGTGAAGTGGCGTGTCATTGTACAATTTGAAGGTCATATCTCCAAAATCTGTACGAATCATAACAAGACGTTCATCTTGTGCGACTGCATCAGTACTATTAACCGTCATCGCTAATAGTAAAATCATCAAAAAGGAAAAGCATTTACTCATCTTTTAAAATGTTTTAATTATTAAAATAAAAATGATAAAAGTATAATCGTTTAAGAACGAGTTCATTAAAAAAAATCCAATAATGTGATGGGTAAAACGGGTTGGGGTTTGTTTCCTGTGCGATAGGTAGGTCAAAAATATCAATTTCTGTAGTAAAATGCCAATAACTAGTTGGGTTTAAGACATATATTTTAAATCAAAAAATGTAATCAACTGTTTATCAGTATTTATTACGGATTACGATTATATTGGCGCAAAATATAGTCTAAAATATGTATTTCAATCCATCATATACATATCTTAGAAATAAATGTTAGTACAAAGTAAAAGGGTTTTCTTATAAAAATTTTGACTTATAGAAAATCAAGTCAAAGACTTGAAAGATATCGATTCGAAGATACAATCTTCGAATATCGGCACAGTTTGATAGTCGAAATTTGCAACTTCGACCCAATATTTCTACTATTTTTAACATGATTTCCAATAAAATCATTTTTATAAGAAAACCCTATATAAAGTAATAGTCTTCCATTTCATTCAAGATAAAATCCGTATTACGATTCATCCGTGTTATAAAACATCCCTTATTTCAGATTCAAAATATTACCCATTTGGTAACAAGTCCGACATCGAGGTTCATAAGTATCTTTCTCCCCCAAAACGACCTGTCCTTTATCAGCTGCCAAACGATAAGAATGCGTTGCTAAATTGCCACAATGTTGGCAAATAGCATGGACTTTAGTAATGTATTCAGAAACTGCTAATAAATTAGGCATCGGTCCAAAAGGCTTACCCAAATAGTCCATATCCAGACCTGCGACGATTACTCGGATACCTTTAAGTGCCAAAATTTGACAAACATCCGTAATTTCCATATCAAAAAATTGGGCTTCATCCACACCAACAACATCTACTCCTTCCACTAATTCCAAAATTTTCGCAGCACTAGCAATAGGCGTCGATAAAATAGAATTGGCATCATGCGAAACAACCGCCACATCATCATACCGCGTATCTATTTTGGGTTTAAAAATCTCTACTTTTTGATTAGCAATATTAGCTCGTTTTAAACGACGAATTAATTCCTCTGTTTTCCCCGAAAACATGGAACCACAAATAACTTCTATCCATCCGCTGCGTTGTCCTTTAAAATGTGGTTCTAAAAACATAGGTTGGTAATTGATGATTAGTAATTCGTGATTTATATAATTCCATCACAAATGACTAGTTATTTTGAAAAAGCACAAATAACCATGTTTTTTTCCCAATTGACCAATAGTTTGTCTAAAAAAACGTTTGTAATTATTGAAATTGCTTGTAAATAGCCCTTAAAAAGAATTAGCGCTAAAAAATCGGGCAATAATTCTAACTTTTTTATAAGTTTGACCACTCATCAAGAGACGTCACTTAAAAATAAATGGTTTGTTAGTTAGGAATTATTTTTAACCTGTAACTCACAACCCGCAACTGAAATAACCTACATGAATCTAACTAAAGCTAAAATTCTTTTAGATAAAATAAATCGTTTATACAAAAGTATGAGTTTGGATGCCGACAATGTGGCAACCATCGAAAAAGACTTGATGCGTGATTATGTCAAGCAATTATATGATGCTTTTTTACAAGAAGAATCAGATATTACGGTCCCTGTTAGACCTAAAAAAGTGGCGCCTAAACCAACTTATACGCCACCACCAGTCTATACAGCACCAGCACCAGTTGTAAGGAAGAAAATAGAAACGGTTACTCCACCACCTCCACCACCGCCTATTGTGGAAGAAATATCCGCATCAGTAGTGCCGCCGCCGCCGCCACCAAGAGTAGTAGCACCGCCACCGCCGAGGGTTGTAGTAGCACCACCGCCACCGAGAGTTGTAGTAACTCCTCCACCGCCACCTCCTCCTGTTGTGGAGTCAGCCCCTACACCCGTTGCTATTCCTACACCAAGAAAAGTGACGCCAACGACTGTAGTAGACCCAGAACACGCAGATTTATTCCAAGTAAGTAGCGATGCGAGAGAACTATCAGAGAAATTAGGACAATCTCGTATTACTGACTTGAATAATGCAATGGGACTCAATGAAAGAATCTTCACCGTCAATGAACTTTTTGGCGCAGATAATTCTTTATACCGCAACGTTATTCGGGATTTAAATGGTTTGAAATCTTTTGAAGAGGCTAAAGCTTATTTGTCCACCAATGTCGCAGAAAAATTTAACTGGACACATAAAAGTAAGCGAAACAAGGCGAAGAATTTCATCAAATTAGTCAAACGAAAGTACTTATAAATCAATTTCAAATTTTCAATTTTCAGTTATCAATTTTCAAAAGAATTAAAATTATTGGTTCTTTTGAAAATTGATAATACTAGATTTCAAATTGAAAATTATCAACTCTATGGCAAAACCAAAACCAAAATTCTATGTAGTCTGGCAAGGTGCCGCACCAGGTATTTATACTTCTTGGAAAGATTGTCAACGGCAAATCAAGGGTTTTCCAAATGCCAAATACAAATCTTTCAAGACAGAAAAAGAGGCAAAAACGGCCTACTATTCAGGCGCAGCAACAGATTTTATTGGCATCAATAAAAAACCAAAAACGAGTACTTTATCCGCTGCTTCTAGACAAGCTATTATTTGGGAAAGTATTAGTGTAGATGCCGCTTGTTCTGGCAATCCTGGCGTGATGGAATATCAAGGAGTACATACTAAATCCAAACATCAGTACTTCCATCAAAAATTTAATTTAGGCACCAATAACGTAGGGGAATTTCTGGCTTTAGTGCACGTTTTAGCGTGGTTAAAGAGAGAAGGCAAGAATACACCAATCTATACAGATTCTAAGATTGCAATGGGTTGGGTAAAAGCTAAAAAATGTAGGACTAAATTAGAGCGAACCATAAAAACAGAAGCGCTTTTTGAAGTAGTAAGGCGAGCAGAAATTTGGTTACACAATAATTCCTTCACCAATCCTATTTTAAAATGGGAAACTAAAAGTTGGGGAGAGATTCCTGCTGACTTTGGTAGAAAATAGTAGTTGATTGATTATTGATTGTTAATCAATAATCAATCAATCAGTTATCGTTTGGGTATAAAAAATTTCATCTTATACTCTGACTTTATCTTCCCTTTCTTAATATTTTCCAATTTTCTTTTAATCAATCGCTTTTTGATAGGCTTCAATTGTTCAGTAAATAATAAGCCATCAATATGGTCATATTCATGTTGTACAACTCTAGCGTTGATCCCTTTATAAGTAACCGTATGTTCTTCAAAATTTTCATCTAAATAACGAATGGTTAAAGTATCTGGACGCTTTACATCTCCTCGAACATCAGGAATACTCAAACATCCTTCCTCATAAGCCCATTCTTTCCCTGTTTCTTCTACCTTTTGCGCATTGATAAAAACCTGCTTAATTCCGTCCGCTTCTTTACCTTCTTCCATTGCTTGAACAGAATCAACAAGAAATAGTCGAATACCTCGACCAATTTGTGGCGCAGCTAAACCAACTCCTTGTGCATTATACATGGTTTCCCACATATCAGCCAGCAATTTCTCCAATTCAGGATAATCTTTATCAATATCCTTTGCTACTTTTTTTAAAACAGGTTGCCCGTAGGCGTAAATTGGTAATATCATATTTTCTTTAGGATATCAGAAGTCAGACCATTTCATTGTCAGACCACTTCGTTGTCAGATAGTCTTAAAGTATTTGACTTTTGACAGCGAAGCGGTCTGGCTTCTGACCTCTTTTTATGCATTCTTATTTATACAATTCAAATCCTCAAAAGCTACTGTTAAACGCTTCACAAAATTATCTTGTGCTTTTCTTAACCACTTTCTTGGATCGTAATATTTCTTATTTGGCACATCGTCTCCATCTGGATTTCCGATTTGTGCTTGCAAATACCCAGAATTATCTTCTACGTAGTGCTTCACTCCTTCCCAATAAGCCCATTGCATATCGGTATCAATATTCATCTTAACGGCACCATATCCTACTGCTTCCGTAATTTTTGCTTTCTCAGAACCAGAACCACCATGGAAAACAAAATTGATTGGGTTATCTTTTGTATTAAATTTCTCTTTGATGTAATCTTGAGAATTCTTTAAGATAACTGGTGTCAATTCTACATTACCTGGACGGTAAACACCGTGTACATTACCAAAAGCTGCGGCAATTGTAAATCGGTCACTTACGGAACTTAATGCTTCATAAGCTGCTGCTACCTCTTCTGGTTGCGTATATAATCTAGAACTATCAATATCCGTATTATCTACTCCATCTTCTTCTCCACCAGTTACGCCTAATTCGATTTCGATAGTCGTCCCAATTTTAGACATCCGTTCCATGTAAGCTTTACAGATAGCAATATTTTCTTCTAACGGCTCTTCTGATAAATCTATCATGTGAGAGCTATATAAAGGCGTCCCTGTTTGCGCAAAGAATTTCTCTCCTGCTTCTACCATTCCATCCATCCAAGGCAATAATTTTTTAGCGCAATGGTCTGTATGCAAAAGTACTGGCACACCATAAGCCTTCGCCATCGTGTGTACGTGTAACGCACCAGAAATCGCTCCTAAAATAGCTGCTTTTTGATTCTCATTCGACAATCCTTTTCCCGCAAAGAATTGCGCACCACCATTTGAATATTGAATGATTACTGGAGAGTTTACCGCTTTAGCAGTTTCTAATACCGCATTGGCAGAATCTGTTCCTACTACATTTACTGCAGGTATTGCAAAATTATTTTCATTCGCATAATTCAGTAATTCCGTAACCTCATCACCGAAAAGAACGCCGGATCTAAAACGAGCCATATTTATTTATTTTTTGTTAGAAAAATTTAAGGGGCATAAGAAAAATAAATTTCTATTCTGTAAAAAGGTTAGGATAACAAACCGTCTATTTAAACAGGCTTATCCTAGTCTTTTGACTTAAGAAGAAAGTAAATTTATTTTTATCCCATTATTTAAGGCACAAAGTTAGTGTAAAATATACAATAACTATAAATCTAAGCTCACAAAGTTAAGGATATTTATGGTTCTCCAAAAGGGGTATTTGAAAAGTGCTCGCATTTAACGCAAATTATTCATTTGCAACGGATAAAAGTAAATTAAATAATTAGTGCTTTATTTCCTCACGGATTTTATTTTTCCTTTTTTTGAAGTTGATTTTTTCATTTTCCCACGGATTTAAAACCCCTATGGATTTTGTTTTTGTTGAAATTGAGATTGAAGTTAAAATACTCAATTGCTATAAAATTTCCTCAAAATTGATTTACTTAGGGGCGATTTTGATTAATATGCATAAAACAAAAAGAAATGACTGTATTAGACACCATTGATTGGGTGATTATTGCTGCCTATTTTACTTTAATTTTGGGAATTGCTTTCTGGGTAATCCGACAAAAAAATGATACGTCTGAAGATTTTTTCTTAGCGGGTAGAAACCTAGGCTGGTTTGTCGTTGGATCCTCTATTTTTGCCTCCAATATTGGTTCAGAACATATTGTAGGATTAGCAGGTTCAGGGGCTACCGATGGGGTCATTCAAGCACATTATGAGTTGCATGCTTGGTGTTTACTGGTCTTAGGTTGGATTTTGGCGCCCTTTTATATGCGTTCCAAGATTTATACAATGCCCGAATTTTTGGAAAAACGCTACTCTCCTACCGCCAGATGGGTTTTGTCCATGATTTCTTTAGTTGCTTATGTTTTAACAAAAGTGGCAGTAGGCATATTTGCAGGCGGCATTGTATTCGGTGTTTTACTACCTGATATTAATTTTTTTGGTTTAAATAGTTTTTGGTTTGGGTCTATTCTAGTCATTGTCTTAACGGGCATTTATAGTACACTAGGCGGTTTAAAAGCTGTCGCTTATACGGAATCTATTCAAACCGTTATCTTAATTATTGGGTCTATTTTAGTGACTTGGTATGGCTTAGATGCATTGGGCGGCTGGGGAGAATTGAGAGCCATTGCAGGCTCAGAAGCCTTTAATTTATGGCGACCAATTTTACCAGAAGGATTAGAAAGTACTTGGTTACCTATTAAAAATGAAACAACTCAGGCTTGGTATTTCAACACCAATTATCCTTGGATTACCATGCTATTTTGTGCACCCATTATTGGTTTATGGTATTGGTGTACAGACCAATATATCGTCCAAAGAATGTTGGGCGCAAATGGGTTAACCGAAGCTAGAAGAGGTACGATTGCTGCCGCATTTTTAAAATTATTACCCGTGTTTATCTTCATTATTCCTGGTATTATTTGTTTTGCGCTAGCAGAAAGTGGAAAAATAGACACGATTCGAGAAGCGATTATGGATAGTGAAGGCAATTTAATTACTGCCAACGCACAGCAAGCCTTTCCATTATTGGTCGCTACCGTCTTACCAGCAGGTATTAGAGGAATTGTCGTAGCTGGTTTATTAGCCGCTTTAATGAGTTCTTTAGCAGGTGTTTTTAATGCTTCCTCTACCCTGTTTACGATGGATTTTTATTCTAAGTTCAGACCTAATACTTCTGAAAAAGATTTAGTAAGAATTGGTAGAATAGCTACTTTAGGAATGGTCGTTATTGGTTTACTCTGGATACCTGTTATTCAAGGAAGTCGAGGTTTATACGAATATTTGCAGAGTGTGCAAGGCTATTTAGCGCCACCTATTTTTGTGGTCTTTTTCTTTGGCATTTTCAATAAGCGTATGAATACCCAAGGTGCTTTATGGACTCTAGGCATTGGCTTTTTCATGGGCTTGTTCCGATTGGCGGTCGATACCCCCGTCGCGTTATTTGATCATCAATATACCGAAGGGTCTTTCCTTTGGGTTGTTAATAATATCTTTTTCCAATACTATAGTTTATTGATTTTCTTAGTAAGTGCCGTTGTGATGGTCGTCGTCAGTAATCGAACACCAGCGCCTGATTATGACAGAATAGCAGGTTTAGCTTATGGTACGGTTTCCGCCGAAGACCAAGCGTATGTTAAAGCTAGTTATTCCAAAGGTGACGTATATTGGTCGGTATTGGTTTGTGTTTTGATTATCGCTGCTTATGTTTATTTTAGTGGTTAAAAGATTTATTAATTAGACTTTGGAGCTTTTGAAAAGCTACAAGGTCTACAACAAAAAAATTACAATGACCAAAAA
>JAULCF011105665.1:0-15775 GCA_032361265.1 Devaleraea mollis
CGATAGTTTTGGTATTTGACTTACGTTAAATAAAGCAAATTTTAAAAAAAACTGTTGGGTTTTGTCGCTCTAGTGTGTTCATTGCTGTTTAAATTTTGAGCAAAATCTCTGAGTGTGATAAATAAATGTTAATCATAAACCGCACCAGGCTCATTAAATTAAACGAAATTTCAGGACATCACAATCTGGCAAACCCTTACAGCAACGTTCTCCCAGAATGGATCTCTGGAAGCTGCTCACTTCCTGGAAAGTGGCAAATTTCAAACTTTTCACACACAACAGGGCATGGCACACAATCAAGGGCGCCTCATACTCCTCTTCATCATCTTCTCGGTCTTCGTTCTTCGCATTTTAGAGCAGCGACACCTTCTATCCCCTTGCCATGGTCGTCCCCCGCCACCCTGACTGCCACTTTGCCTTCAGCCCAGCGATAACCATCTTATGGACCAACGAGGCAAACGGCATTGCAGAGGAGCACGAGGTGGAAGTTCACATTGATGATGATCGCGGCGACGAGCGATGCGGGCCCGCGACCATTCCGGTCTGCTTCACCTACTTAGACGGCTCGGGGGAGGAACTAGCATTCGCAAAGTTTCATGCTGGCGATACTCGCATGCCCAAATTTGTAGATGAAGATGGCGATGAAGTCTCAGTCAAGCCCCTTCCTGGCAACGCGCTTTTCGGCGACTGGTGGATAACTCACGCTACGCGAGGAGCCAGAGCATATTTTTATGCCTTTAGCGTTGGAAATCGCAACCAACGAGCCGGTTGGCATCAAGCGTACGTTATTCCAGTCACAAACGAAGAAGCAGGCGTGGCGAGCGATCCGTTTTTCGCTGTCAAGATGAGGTTTCTTTTTAACGAGGATCAGCACGAGTTTCTTGTTTTGCTGGCCCAGTACGATGGAGAAGCGACGGAAGTACCGGTGTTACGCACGGTTGACGGCAAAATCTTCGAAACGCGCCTTCAGCCTCTACCACCGGCGGATTCCCTTACCATCCGCGGACATAGACAGCAATCCGCCGCCGAAAGACAGACTACTCTTTATCAGAATCCTGGTATATGCACGCAATCGATCCTTACAACTACTCATATCCTTCATGCGTCTTCTCCTACAGCTACATCCCCTCGTCCAAATACATTCCCTCGTGCACTCCCTTCTTCAAATGGAAAGGATCTGGGACAACTACGGAGCAATGCAGACGACCATGACGTGCGCCGTTTGACCCGCGATACTTATCTTCTTCCTGCTACTACAATTTCATCGCAATCCATTCTTTCTGAGCGTCGCCTCCCACTGGTTGTCAAAGAAGGCCGCGCTTCGAAACACCCTCAACGAGCCAGCCGAGAACTTGTGAAAAGGAGCAATGCCATAGTGCGGCAATATAGAGCTAATCGAGAATCGCGTCATGCATCAACAGCTGCCATCCGATCCCTTTCTATTTTCGCCCCGCGCAGTTCCGGAGGTCGTACAAATTTGGGTGCCGCCTTTCCTAACTCGAGTTATGAGGGAAGTACGTCTAATCTCATTTCCCGAACTTGTGGCGGTATGGGTGGAAGCGTTGTCCAGGACCACCTTCAATCTCCTTCTCCCACGGTCATTGTCGCACCGTCAAACCTACAGAGACGCCCTTCAGCCCTGCGAGAAAACCACGTCGACCAAGACCATGGTCTCTTTACCGCATCACGCGCCACGCCATCCCCAAGTCCCCCAAGAGGTGATTCTGTTAGGGAAAACGCTTCTCCACGAGAAAATTTCCACCACCGTGATCATGACGTTCCACAACAGGCCCCTGACCTTGAAGTGTTTTCTCCTGAGAGACTACCTCTTCAGGAGAATATGCTGTTTGAGATAATTCGGGAGCACCAGCGCTCTGTCTACACCTCCGCCTCCGTTAGACTCCCCACACTTGGCAGACGGACCCGAGCGAGGACACAGACCCGTGCCTCCACTGGGCATCACTCTGGCTTACCTTTCGTTTCTGAATGGAGGAAAGCTAAAGTCCGACATGTCTCCATCACGGCAGTTCACGAACTCGCAGAAGTCTGCGACCTACCTTCTCTAAGCCAGGCCGTGCTACACAATGCTTTTGGACTTTTGGCACGGCCAAGAACGTTCTCTCTTGACGACCCTCTTCGACTGCTATGTATGGACGACGTCATCAGGAAGTTTTGCGCTGCCCGGTCGGGAACAGTGGCGTTGGTGAGGAATGGATGTTTTGGGGAAGTAGCTGGATCCAACAACCAGGCCATCACCCTGTTTGGGAAAGCCGGAGTCTGGTATAACGTTGGTAAGTCTGGTACTGGAAACCGTGAGTTCAGTATAGGAATTGTTATATTCAAGTTGACTGCTCCAAGTCAGGCTTCCCAGCGATGGGCTCTCGCTCAAGGACTGTGCTGGGTGCAATGCGACTTATCTTCTACTGGTACGCCGCCGGAATCAAAACCTTTCACATTTTCAAACGCGCTGGTGAAGTTGATTCCCGGAGGCTTGAACTTTCCTGTCGGCGTGGCGCTCAAGAAATTCCAGTCTTTAAGAGACGGTTTTGTCTGTGACGGGACTGACCCGAAGTTTACAGCTGGCTTCGTAAGGATTAAGTGGCTTCACCCACATTCCTCTCCTTTCGCTGGAGTTGACGAATTGGATGGCCGCTTGGAGGAGGCGGGTCATGGTTTAGCTATGGCCGATTGGATAGTGGATAGACAAGCTTGGGAGCACACTGACAAGAGTTTAGATTCTCTGAAAAATGCGAAAGGTACTTTTGCTCTAACATTTGTCTCGACAGTACTCACGGCACATACTGATGTTGTAAGGAGGGAGCTGGTGAAGCTATACTAAAGTGCCTAGAAATGTTTTCGCTCTCGCTCTATTTTGACGTAGTAAATAAATCGATCATAGACACCTTTCCTTCTACTCCAGAGTGTCATGAAAACGTTAACTTTACTCTCGCGGACACGTAGCTCGACCCATCGCAGGCCCCAGCGCCTTAAAAAAATATCAACAGTCCCTTCCCCTCAGAGAAACGCTAAACATCATGGCACACTTTCTTCGAGAACAAGTTTGAGATACTATATCTACAAACTTCCGAGTTTATAGATAGAGTATCTAGAACGTCCTTTCTTATACGCCATGCAAGCTGTAAGTATACTATACTCTAATTTAACTATAACATCATGGGACATTCAAGTAAAACTGCTTCTGGAAGAACTGTCCCATGAAGTTATAGTATAAGTTAGAGTATATTATAGTAACTTAACAACCACTCCGATCGGACTCACCATTCTGGGCAGGTCCGTCAAAGGGGCCCACAGATGGGGGCTAACAACGACGTCAGAGATAACCCGCACTCACAATTAAAACTCACCAATTCAACTTCATTATCATCAACCCCTTACAAACTCTACCACGCAACAGCGACAAACCCAAAACGCCTTCCTCCCTTCTCCTATTGAAAATTAGATCAGCTCTCTAACAACCTATTCGGTATTGGATCCGCTCTCTAACAGCCTATTAGAACTTGGATCCGTTCTCTTACAGCCTATTAGAACTTGTATCCGCTCTTTAATAACCTTTTAGGACTTGGGACTGCTCTCTCAAAACCGATAAGGACTTGGATCTGCTCTCTAACAACCTATTAGAACTTGGATAAAGTCTCTGACAAACTACTAGAACTTGGATCAGCTCCCTAACAAACTACTAGAACTTGGATCAGCTCTCTTACAGCCTATAAAGACTTCGATCAGCTCTCTAACTACCTATTCGAACTTGGATCAGTTCTCTAGCAATATATTAGTACTTGGATCAGTTCTCTAGCAATATATTCGGACTTGGATCAGCTCTCTATCAATTTAATAGGACTTGGATCAACTCTCTACCAACATATCAGGATTTGGATCAGTTCTCTTACAACCTATTCGGACCTGGATCAGCTCTCTAACAACCTATTGGAACTTGGATCATCTCTCCAACAACCTATTACAACTTGGATCACCTCTCCAACAAATTGCTAGGGCTTGGATCCGCTCTCTTTAGAGAGTTAAGTCTATAGATTGCTAAAGCAATCTATTAGGGCTTTGATCAACTCTCTTCCAACCTTTTCGGATTTGGATCAGCTCTCTTACAACCTATCAGTACTTGGATAAGCTCTTTTACAACCTATTTGGACTTGGATCAACTCTCTAACAACGTAATAGGAATTGGATCAACTCTCTGAGAACCTATTAGGACTTGGTTTAGCTCTTTAAAAACCTGTTAGGACTTGGATCAGCTTTCTGACAACCAATTAGGACTTGGAACAGCTCTCTAACAACCACCTTGTACAAACCGCACTGATTAACAAGCACTGCTGTTCTCATCACACATGTGTGATACATGCCAACTGAGCCGTAGTGCCTGCGCCTTGTTCTGCATACTCAAAGGTTCTGAGCGGACCAGGTTAAAATGAAGTTCGCAGGACAAAGCACGGCGTACCGAGCCCTCCCCGATAAGTCAGGATGGTCGATGCCGCCAACTTAAATTCCCAAATCTTTGGCCAACCGATATCAGATGCCGATACAGCGCGCAAACGTATTTTGCACTCACATATGGTCAATGAATTGGAAATGTCCAGTAGACTAGTCAAATGCTATTGACCACAGGCGCTTGCAAACTACGTTCGAGCTCTACAAAACACTAAGAAAATTACGTTCATGATCCAAGCAAGGAACACCATTCGCTTTAATAAGGAATGGGAGGCTCTTCTTAAATCTTAATCTAAGCTAAACAAGGGCTTACTGGTCTTCTTGTACGCACGACTCATAGGTCCTGGATAGAAATTATAGAATAGCTGCTCGCCTACTCGCTCAGGAGGATCAAGCAATAACCCTGCCTCCCTCCCGCGACGCCTTTGGAGAATGAAATGGACGCGAGGCTGTAGACTACGGATTAGCAGACGCCAGTAGGGAAATCCAGGATATAAAAATTCAGTCTCGCGTCCTGAAAAAGCGTCGTCACCAAGGAGACCTCGCATTTCCCTCTCCTCATCAAATTTCCCTCGACCAATACCTCCCGTCCCGGAATGAGGCCTATGTGCCTCTGTCACTCCCACCGACCGCTGCGGAATAGACATCACCTCAGTAGCGAAGCCCTCACCGCTGCATTCCCTCGGGCTACCGTAGAAATTGACGGAATCTAATTGATTCAAGCAACACTGGCCATACAGAGCTAGAAGACCATACACCACTTCATGGGGTAGTGCCGGTAGCGGCAAAACGCCAAAAATATCTGATGATCTGCAGGGGCGAGTGTATGCAGTAGCCTCATTGGCCAAAATGCTGCCGTCCTTCGCCCGCGTCACGTCGGATTTAGGTGGCATAGTATTAGTATGCGCTCTCTGAATCCTCGTGTCAGACTCGGTCATAAGGAGTCTCGGCGCTTTGCCAATTGACAAAGCTCCTCTTGCCATATCTTCGCATGGCTCTTGCTCACAACTGGCCTCGTAGAATTTGGAGAAATTGGTGCAGGTGCCGTCCAAAATTGACTCCACTCCTGCAAGGGACTTATCGAAAGTATCCGCACCATATGTATTAATCGCCGAGCTCAATTGTATTCCTGATGCGGACACGTTATCACAAAACTCATTATGGTAGGGTCCAGTAGTCATGTAGCGACCGGTAGAAAGAACCTTCCAGCCTGGGGCAGGTACGTCTCCACCAGACGTATCGAACCTCATTTTCTGGATTTGCTTCTTCTGTCTGTCTCGCTCTGGTCCATTACTGTCTTCATTGATAATCCCTCCCACAACATGGATCCATCGATGCTGACTTTCTGCATAAACATAGATCCCGGTAGGCCATCTCTCTACTACTTCATTCACAGCTTCCTTGACTGAGTTGAGAGCCACCCCTATTTTCTCGACACCAAGAAACATTTTTGGCAGCAAGATGATGTGATTAATTGTCTGCGTGCCCATAGCATCCACGTGGGCATTCCAAGTCACACGGCAGCCACTTTTCTCAAGGAATCTCTTTCCTTTTAGAGTGCAGCAGTGATGCGCGACACTCATGAAAAGCCACGCTGGCAAAAACGCCGTCAACAGAACCGAATGGTAATCAGCGTCTGTAATCGATTCTGGAAAGTTTGCATAGCCTTTTTGCCGCACTTCTTCCGTCTTTCTTTTAAGGCAGGACTCAGACAAACCACATGACTGATGCAACTTGGCACCCGCAGCAATAAGCTCGTCCAGCCTCGCGTCCGACCATTGCCACTTGAGCCTTATAGATGAAAGGAAACCAACATTTTCTTTTAAAGACTGTTCGCTGAGATTTGCGATTGCCTTCGTAAGCTGTCGTCTACGAACGACTCCACGATACCCAGGAGTATCTTTGCGCAAAATCTTGTACTCCTCTCCAGCGCTCCAAACGCGAAGTTTTCTTTCAGCGTAGGCGCGGTCAATAGACGTTTTGGCGTTATCATCAGAACTAATTTCGTCAAGCGCCGCTGCGCCTGTCAATTCGAAACGACTCCCTTGGCTCGCGGAAGTTCCGGAATCACCAGAAGGGGGAAGAACTTTAACAAACAGGCGGGGAAGTAAACCGCTTTTCCCTGCCGTAGACGTGACGGGTGACGCAACGCTAAGTTTCTGAGAATTTCCCGCTAAACACGGGCGGGGGGAGGCCTTTCGAGCGAAGAAGAATCTGCTGGGTGGGCGGCTGGGTGGGCGGCTGTCGACGCTGGCGTAGATAATGAGGACTTGTTACTCGCCGCCTTAGTCTGTGAAGAATTCTCAGAAACTGCGTCAACTCTATCCGCAGGCGTATTAATTTTGACCGATGTTTCAGCAACATCGCTTTCGCTCAACGTGTATTCCTTCTCCGATTCCGTTTCCACCGCGGCTTTTGAAAATCCAACCGTCCTTCCTCCCTTCCCGCCTGTTTTCTTTCTTTTCTTCAAAGCCGTTCCCTTTCCTACTCTCCTCTTTCGCTTTCCAGCCACCCTGTCAGCAAGTGCAGCTTTTCGAGGAGACTCCTCTAACTTAAAGGCCTTACCCTTCCTTGCGAAAATTTGGTAACCCTAAAGCCGAACGTGATAGGAAATCGCTTCCCTATCCCCGGCTGCCTGTAGAATACCACGACTTTTCAATTAGAATAGCATAATACTATATTATAATGTTATATATCATAATATGATATGATAGAGTGCAGTATTATTGTAATATATAAGTTGCTATGTTTTTATTGCACTACACAAGTTGCTATGCTTTTATAGCACTACACAAGTTGCTATGCTTTTAACTTGTGTATACACAAGTTGCTATGCATAGTGCACTATAGTACAGTAAAAGCATAGCAACTTGTGTATGCACATGTTGCTATGCTTTTAACTTGTGTATACACAAGTTGATATGCATAGTGCACTATAGTGCAATAAAAGCATAGCAACTTATGTATGTGTATACACAAGTTGCTATACAACTTGTGTATACACAAATTGTTTTTCATAGGTAACGCTAAACGTCAGAGCGTACTTAACTACCATAGAGCAGACCGTAATATAATATATATTATTAGAATCTGCTCTATGACTCATTCGTCCTGGGCGAACCTAAAGGTATTAGGGCTATATATAGACATAATATTATGATCATACCTCGCGGTGAGTGTGACCGACGAAGAATATTTTGATCATCAATATAGAGCGACAGTTCTTTACACTTAGTGCTTGGAAATGCACAAGATAAGTTATCTGAATTCCTCCTATCCCCTTTAACCACTCTTCGAAGGATATCCGTCTTCGTGCCCAAGAACTGCAAATGTATCATGTTTCCTAAACGACGAGATTGCTTGAGAAAAACAGACTTCCCCTATGTCTGGACGGCCAGCTATGGACTGATTCCATGCAAAAGAAGCAGCCCGCCTGCACGTCCCGTCCAAAGTTAGCCAAGACGCAATCTTCCTTGCTGTCATTAACGGCAGGCCCTGAATTGACTCTGGTAAATAATGTGCATCCAGAACACGCCCTCTACAGAGCACCTTCACAAGCCTTCGTCCGTCATCATCAATACGACACTGCTCCCATAATTCGTCCACGGCGAAGTAGAACTTGTGCTTCCCAAAAGGAAGGGTAAGATCGTTCTCAAGAATCATGGCACGCCTAGTTCTGACCCTGTGGCCCAATTTCGTGATCAGGTCTTGTCGAATGTCGCTTGAATTGTCGCTAACGCCACTTACAATAGTTCCAGGAGAAAAAATGTTGTGCTTCTCACGTCGGCGTCCGAATTTTGCTGCACCAATTTTCCGCAGTCCGATCCTCTTTTCTATCCCGAGCTCCTTTCGAGCCCTTCCCTTCTCTCCTGTTCGATCTGGTGGTGGTTTTTGATCCTTCTCCATCCAAAACCTCTCTTCGTGAATGCATATCAGAGATGAAATAGGTGTGGCGCCATTTGCAGCGCTAGGGTGGAATAGAGGCCGTGTTCGTTCAAAGATTCGTCCTTCCAGCTCATTCGTCTTCCACAAAAATGCTTCACCAGGGCCACCACCGCAAGCTGCGGAATCTTTGTTTCTGTAAATTGAAACTCGCTTCATGGCGTCATCGTCAGAATACCGCTGCATGGCGAAATAACCCGCGGATGTCAGCGAGGGGACGTTATCGCTGTATCCTTTCAGTATTTGATGTGCTTTTTCAAAAAGCAATTCGGGCAAGTGCGCTATGTTGTAGCTCACTACCGGGAACCAAAAGGAGCTGAACTCAAAAAGTCTGTGCAAATTTGGTACATCGGCCCATTTGAGAACGGCTCTCCGGAGATCGTCACTATGTCCGGCTTCTGTGCCGTAATCTCTTACCTTGTTCATGTGCGCTGCGACAAGATCGGATAACTGCGTGACCTCGCGATGACGTCGCTCAGCAGCTTCACCAGTATCCGTGGCAGGCCTGGGGGTGAAGTATACGAGTCGAATAATATTGTTGATAGATAAAAGCAAATCCATCGCCTTCACCAAATCAATCATTCCACGCGTAGCATATCGCATTCCGATTGCAGGATACATCTCGGCATTAAAAATTGTGAGAGCTGCTGGGGCCACCAAAAGACAAGCAGAAATCTGGACAACACTTAATCCGGCTACGTACCCGCCACTAGTGGATGTGGACGTCTTGAGAACACCATTTGGGCATGGAAGGCCAGCTGATATGCACGCCTTCCTCAGGGCACCGGCAAACCTTTTCCGATCAGCTTCAGCTAGAATAGCAAAAATCAGGTTGAGAATTCCTTTCCCGACGCCGAGGAAAAGGAGATGATCCGGGCCTGGCCAGTAGTCGAAGAAAGTGTCGAACCTTGCCTTAGCGGTGGAGCACTGACTGAGCAATCGTAGGCCTAGAAATGGCGCCTTGTGTCTACGATGCACGCAATGCGATTCAACGTCACGATTCTCATCCTCGTAAACAGAGCGATGTCCAATCCGTGCATTTGTCTTGATGCCGATGAAAGTAAAGTCGTCGTCGTGAAGCCCACTGCGCTCCATAAACGCGCTTAATCTTTCTTGGCTCATAAACGTGTCAATGGAAGAGAAACCTTCCACCCCGCAGTGTCGCGCCGTGCCCTCACCACCTCTCCTTACCGTGCATATGTTGCAGGGAGCGTTGGCAGCGTGACCCATGGAGTGCGAAGATTTGGCAGCCTGCAAGTAGTCAGAGCTAAACCCAACAACTTTGATAAAGACCCAACGCGGTCCGATCGCCGTGTTTATAAGAGCGCCCTCATTCTCAAGTTCCACCAAATCTTTTGCAATGGCAAGCAGTACCGAGTCAGAGTCCGTTCCATTCGTGACCATGCTCGAAATTCGTATGGCCTGAGAGCTAGTTCGGAGGGATGTTTCCAGGCCGACAAGATCAAGGTAAATTCCACCGGCAGATGAGAGGTTCTTCGTAAAATCATCAGTGTAAGGACGGATTGGGATTGTCACAGCTTCAATTCCATTCTTATAGCGCGTTTTGCGATACGGATTATGGGAATTTGACTTGCTAAAAGGCCGCAAAGTTCCGGGGATCCAATGAGACGGTGTTTCCAATATAATGACTGACAGGAGAGGTATCAAGCAATCACTACTGCTCTTGCCATCTATCCTCCTTGACTTGCTTACGAGAAGTAATTCTTTGGCTGCTGAAGGCTCTGGAATTGTACTGAAAGGCGCGTCCCCACACTGATTCGCAAAACGGTACACTAAATAAGCGTCCATACCTTGTAAGCTTGACATAAGGTCATCCTCGTCACTTCTTCGCTTCTTGTGTGGAAGGAGCTCCTTCTGGTTTTGACAAATCTGCAATGGCCATGCTACATCCCCTGGGCGCAAATTTTGAGACAAAGACGAGGCTGCCCGCAATTCTCCGGGTCCCCCGAGATCTGCATCTCTCAATTCCGAGCTCACAATAACAGGCTCATAGACAGTCTTGACGACGATGGGTCCCTTGACGCGAAAGCGAGCGCGGCTATTAGTGCCTTCCCCTGAAAATGTGACGGGCTTGCGGAAAGTCGCTGGTTTGGCGAGATCTAGGCTGAGAACACTCTCTTGACAAAATAGTCTGGACGTGTAAACGCCTGGAATGCCAGAGTCGAAATTAAGAGAGCCGATATCCCTCTTGGAATCTGCGAGGGCGCCAAATGGAGTAATTCTTTGGCACGCTTCTGGAAAAGCTCCAACGTTGCAGTCATAAAAGCCCGGTGGTCGAAATCGGACGGAGCATCTGGGACGCACGAGGAGAGCACGGCAAGTTTCTACCAGGGACAACTCGAGAGCTAGAATGTCACGCGGCAAACGCACCTGCGTCAAACAAGCAAGGCCGCTGTCTTTTACACAATAAAGTTTGTGCATAGGAATCTTGAACCCAGAAGTACTCGTCTTTTTGACAACTCGTGCTTGAGACTCGCCAAGAATTGGGAAAACGCAGTCGAAAAACTTAGAAATCTCAGCTATTTTAGCTGCTAAGCCTTTTATATCTCGATCCTTGACTCCTCTCGTCTTCCTGGTGAGCACCTCTTTAACATAGTCCAGTGTAGCTCCCGAAACCATGGTTTGAAGCTGCAGCTTCCAGATTGCGTAGATACTTCTGTACTGCGTGCGGGTAATTGGTGCTGGCCCGCTTAGCAGTCCAAGGGATGTGGCGTATTTCGATGAGAAAACATCTGTCTTCAATTTGCGCCCAGCCTTGGCGGTCGTTGAGTGCATCTCCATGTCAATCTTTTGATTATTTCTTTCGAATCCGTGTGCTGCAGAGGTTCCCGAAGGCTTTTGGTGGCTACCGCCACCTAATTCGGAGCCCTCCAGAAGTTTTCGACCGGCTTCAGAATGGTTCACAGCACTACGCGTCTTCTCCATAATCGCTGCTTCTCGGGGTGCTATAGTCGCGGAGAACCGTCCTTGTGCTTGAGCTTCCTTTTTCGACAACTTTTCGTCTTTCATAGATCCAGCAGCGAAGAAGTTACAAATTTCTCGGCCCAACTGAATATCCTCTACATCAGATTCATTAAGCACCCGCTGAGAGAACGCAGGATTGCCCCACCCCTCAATCTTGGCGCCGACGTCGTATTCTCGCGTTGCATGGGTCTCTTCGCTTCCACGTGCAGGACCGGGCACCTCATCGTTGTCTCGTCCACTCCCTGTGGTCGTCTCATTCATTGCGGGAGGTTCAAAATCATCGTCAAAAACTTGATCCTCATACACTACGAGCTGAGAGCCTTGAAAAAACGTCTCAAGCTCAAACTCCTCAGCGCGGTCATCCAGAAAGTCCTCGTTCGTGCTTAAGTCGGGAACGTCCTCGTCAGAATCGTAGTAATAAGTGCCGTCAGGATCGACATGAAATCCGTTATTGTCGGAATCGGAATCTCCTCTCAACCGCGCACCTTCGCCCTCGCCAAACCCCTCGCCATCAGCCCATGCGCGTCTGCCCTCATCCGCTTCTACAAGAGAGCCAGCTTCTGCTCGTGGATGGACTGCAACACAGTCATCGTCTGAATCCTCCACATCTTGAAACGCGTCCTGGTCGACTGGCGCGATAGAATCGACCTCACTTACGGTGAGTGGCGCGTTCCCTGCAACTGCCACTGGCAGTTTATCCACGTCCAGCGCAGCTAAAAGCCCTACACCACCGCTCGAAGCAGATCCGGAGCGCTTCGTGATGCCGGCAACCTCCTCTACCTGAGAAGGGTCAGTAAAAGCGTCAGACCTCTCCTGCACTTCTCTCTTCCGCTTGCCCATGCGCGGGAGTGTTCTGTGATCGGGTACATGTTCATCTCTCCCGCCTGAACTTCCACGCGGACTATTGCGGTGACGCCGTCGTCCACTGCCTCTGTCTGCCATAGTTTGCTAAATTCCACAACGCTTCACTGAAAACGAAATAGCATAGGCTTGTCAGTGCCTCGCAGATTAACACTGTTCCATGCTTAGAACAAGAAGTGTAGAACGTGATGTGCACATTTCAACGAGGCGAAAAGCCGGACTGCACACTAGTGTGTGTAAAAATCTAATTTTTTGGAATTGTCTGCGGAATTGTCTAACACTGCGGTCCAGCCTTTCCTAAAGAACACACGTATACAGCAAGGCTGGGCGCTGAAATTTGCACTTCGTTTAGTTTAGACTGATCGAAGTGCATGTTTCAACGCTGAGCCCGGAATTGCTGTGCCCTTGTGTTAATTAGGAAATGCTGACGTCTGTTAAATCTCAGCAGCTGTCATAAAAAACATCTGTGATCGCAGGTGCCTCGAGGCACATACAATCAGCTGCAGCATGCTTGACTCATGTGGAGTCGTACGCAACCGGAACAGACATAATGAGATGACGACAGCAAAGCAATAATAAATCAACTAAAATGGTCGTGTCTGCAGACAAAACGTTACAGTACGTGACAGTACTGTAATGTTTTCCACAACGACCGTTCCAACGTACAGTATGATAGACACATTATAGCTTCGTTTTTTGTCAGTTTCCAAGCTTTGCAATGTTGTGCACAAACTCCGGGTGTGTTTTGTCACTGATTCAGTGATTTCACTACTTTATGCACAAAGTAGTGCGCAGAACAGCCCGGACTGGTCCGCCGTGAGTGTACCTCAGCACAGATGTGACGTACGTGACAGAAAAACTGTGCACCGGAGACCTTCCTCTAATTGCGCTTCGCGCAAGCGGAAGTATGCCAAAGGTGGGAGAAAGGGTGGAAGGACTAAACGCTCCAGGCTTTTTCGAAATTATTTCATAAACGTACTCGGTGGTTACACGACACGTGTTCATTACAGTTAGGTTACGTCTCTTTAACCAAAATAGTCGACTATCGGCCATGGCCGATAGTGGACTATTTTGTCGCCAAGCTGCACCATTGCTCAAAGAAGTGATAAAAGCATTCTCAAGATTTTTCCTAGTTTAATTTCAAACTGACAGAAAGTCAACTATTTTCCTCTACATTAAATAGAAAGGATCGCCCTAGAGACGACGGCGACGACGACGCCTCGTACAGCCAATGGGAGTATCAGACTTCTTCGGGCCGTTCGTTTTCAAAGGGTTGCACTCGAGGCCAGTGCCGCTCGCTCCTCCACCCGGAATGTTTTGACAAGTGCAAACCTTGTTGAACTGGTTAGAGCTGCCAGTATCGTCGGTACAAAGGCTGCAAACAGCCTCTCCTTGTCCAGTACAGCCGCACTCACTCGTCTCCGAGCACAAGATCGGGTTGTATGGAACGGCGGTGTCGATCATCTTCCTCTGAGGGCCATTTTGCTTATTGGGATTGCATTCAGTCCCTGTTCCAGACACGCCGCCACCGGGAATGTTGAGGCAGTGACAGACGTTGTCGTTCACGAAACGCGACCCGCCATCGTCGGGCACTGTAGAGTTGAAAACGTAAGCATAATAACAAAAACAATGTCAGTGGCGATGGAATGAAAATATTTACGGTGAATAATTCCAATTGGCAGTGCTAATACGCACCTTACCGCAAGTAACTTCTCCTTGCCCAGGACAAAGGCAAGCATCCGAGCTTTGGCACTGAATGGGGTTGTAAGAGCTACCGTCGTCAGCTTGCGCACGAACGCAAGAGGCGAAGAGAGCGGTCAGAGCAAGAATGACGAAAGTCTTCATGGCTTTTTTGTTTGGATGCAGGCGATAAGAATGAGGATTGGATCGTATTAAGTTTCTATTGATTCACGAAAGAAGACGACGAGAAAAGCTGAACGGCCTTGTATTTGTACTAGATGTATTGCCTGGACTTGCGCAGTGCGGTGAGAACCGTTGAGTGTTCTCAAAAATTAAGGAGGGGCAAGAGGAGCAGGCCTACCGTGAGTCACTGAGTGCAAACTATTAGTGCGAGCGAGCTATTGTGTTGTGACAATGTGAGTACGTACTATGACATAGTGGGGGTGGTTGGTACACCATCCCTATGTCACTAGTTCGAAGTACGTACAATGTACAATAGAGGTGCAAAATATGGTAGAGCACAACTTATCATATCACACTCCCAAGCCCCTTTCTAAAAGCTTGCTTCCGCTCTTATTCTAAAATACATCTAGTTGCACATCTAGTGTTTTAACACTAAATGTGCAACAATAATATTGTTTTAACAACAAATTGTATGGTCCATACTATGGTAGAGCACAACGTATCACACTCTCAAGCCCCTTTCTCCCGCTCGTACTTTAGAAATAATTTATTTTAAAATTTAAAATTATTTAACAATACGAGCAGAATCACATTTAAACTTGCTTCTAGTGACTTCAGACCATAGCTGTATATATACACCAAACCAATTGGTCTTTTCGTTTTTTTTATTTGGTTGGTTAAATGCCTACACCCAGGCAAATTATTCTGGGTTTTCTTTGGTTTTTTGGGGTTTCCTGGTTTTCATTCTGAAAATATTTCATAATTTTGAAAGTTTCAGCCAGTCAGCTCTTCGTAACATTTATTGATCCAGATTGCTCAGCAACCGCGTCTTGTAGATCTACGCTCTATTGAGCGGGCGGCATGATCGAATAGCAAGCGAAAACCATTGGTTTCTTGGTTTTCCCCTAAAACCAATAAACCAATGGTTTGGTGCTTGGTTTTTGACAGCTATTTTAGAAAACCAATGGTTTTCAGCAGATATGCCTTCAGACCTCAATGTAGTTACATATAGCAATGGTAAATACAGTTTCTGATAGGCATTTTTTAAAAGCCCCATATAGATGCCTGCATTGTGCTCCATGGAACGTGTCTTGCTGGCATTAAAGTTGCAACTTTATGCCAGCAAGACGGTTTCTCTCAGCGTTAAAAATGTATTTTAAAATCATTTCTAAAGTTTCCTGATATAAAGTTCTTTTAAGAAAAATTAAGAAAATACCTTTTAAGAAAAAGGTAAAGTAAAGCATTTCTAAGATACTGTAAAGCCTTCAATAAGGTTGTTCTTCATACACTTTTCGAAAACCCAGCATATGCTATATGAATTTCTCAGTTCTGTCGCCGATATCTTCATCTTTATGAGCAGACACTCTACGAAAAAAATGAAACCTGGTGATGACAAAAACATTGTGACACCATTTGCTGATAATTGTCGTTTCTAAAAGACAATTGTCAGCAAATGGTGTCATTTTGTCATCACCTGAAAAGCTTTACGTTTCCGTTACTATAGTAATAGTGGAACTCTTGTGCTGGGAAGCCCATATCAACGTACTGTACAATTAAATTCGACCGACCGACCGACCGACCGACTCACTCATGTCGTACGCAAATGGGGTTGCCGACCGTCAGGGCACCTCCGCCAAACGCGTTTTCGACCGCGTGTATGGCA
>JAULCF011106776.1:0-11625 GCA_032361265.1 Devaleraea mollis
GAAGAGGAGAGTCTCTGCCTTAACATGGCCAAGACCGAACGAGATTCGCATCATAGGTTCCCGAGATATGGACGCTGTATTTTTCATAACGTATAATACACGTATAATATTATTATACGCGTATTATACGTTATGAAAAATTCAGAAAAATACGGCTTGGTACCGACCATGCTTCCACATCTCCATTCCTCCAGTCCTAGCTTCTTCCACGTCCACGCAAGAAGACGTCTTCTCTCATGAGCTCGACGCCCGCAACAAGCGCCTCTGCGTACGGTGCGCAGAGGTCTTGGGGAAGACGCACTCTTGCGCCACCAATGCTCTGTGCAATGGCGCGACGCCGGCGGTCGCCCTCACCACCTCTCCGATCTGGAAGGGAGACGAAGCTTTCCCATCCCTGCCGTCGCGCTCTACTAGAACTCAGTTGAGGACACCGCGTGCGGCGCCCAGCCCTGGGCTGACGCCGCCAGCAACCACAGCTCACTCACCTACCCCATCGCAAGCCCCGTCTACACCTCACCCGCCAGAACCCACAACTCGAGTTCCCGGCTCGGCCAGCGTGCCGCCGCAACAACCTTAGTCGACATTTCCTAAACCACCTACCAACCTCCCTTCCACGCTAGAGATAATCCTGACCCCTCTCAGGTCGTGCGACGTACACGCTACTCTGCCAGGCCCCATCCTTGCCCGTGCGGCCATCCTCTCCCAGCGTCTTCTCCGCAATTTTTACTTTGCGGAGTCCGGTTCAGCTGCGGAAGACATAGCGTACAAAGAGTGGACTATCTCCTACCAACTCGTCTTCCGCAAGACGCTACATGGGGAGAGAGGATGGCGCACATCGGTGGGCCGCCTCGCAGCTATGACCCAGAGGCTCATGCGCGCTGAGCGCAATGAGTTCGGCGATCTGTGGGCGGAGATGCTCGTGGCGCACGATAGGCGCCTCGAGCTTTAGCAATCCGCCGCAGCGAGGAGAGCAGCCCGCAACGAAGGCACTGAGAAGCGTCGCCGCATCAAACGAGCCCAGCGCCTAGGCCAGAAGGCGCTGTACGGCAAGGCGGCCAAAGCACTCGCCCAAATCCCCACGTTTGATCCGGCGGCGCCGGGAATGCTAGACAGGATGAAAGCTCTCAATCATGTTCCAGCGGCCGACGATTCTGTCTCTATAATCCCACCTAGATATCTACCGCCGAAGCCTATCTTCAGCGCAGACACCGTTATATCAGCATTATCCGCAATGGATGAAGCTCTGCGACCGGGCCTGACCGAGCGGGTGTCCGCTGGCTACTGCTCGTCGCCAACACAGAGCACATGGTCCATCCTGATTTCTCCGGCTTGGTGCTCCTCGCCATGGTAGTGCAAAAGCAGCCGGCGAGTTCTCCTTCGACGTTGGCCTCTTGATCTTCGCCGCCAACCTCATCGCCCTCGACAAAGGTGAGGCGAAGATCAGAACCATCACTAAGTCGCTCATGCAGGCGTCGATTGCCGAAGCGAAGGCGCACCTGGCGCCGCTCCAGGTGAGATTCGGCGTGAAGGCCGGCCTAGACGCTACCGTTCATGACGCCAGAGAAGCCTTCGTCAATCTCGGCCATTATCCGCCGTACAGTGGCGTCTCCTTCGACGAGTGCAATGCATTTTTGCAACAAGGACGCGCCGATAGCGCTGAACAGATAATTGCCGGCGGAGGATTGGCCACTACTCTACACGCGCCGCCGCATCCTCGCCCTCCTTCGCCCAGGCGCCAATGCTTTCCTCTATCCACGGATTTGTGGAGCATGATGATTCGCATGTACCTAGGATGCTACGTCTACGATGACTCGGCAGTTCCAGTCTGTCTGCGATGTGGATGCTGCGACGAGCTCGTTCTCGACAAGCTCGGCATCCACGCCATCACCACTTGCTTCACCGGCTGGGGACGCGTGTCCAGACACGATCTTCAGGCGACCATTTTCCTCAAATGGCTCGCGTCGCCAGCCGGCCTCACATACCAGGGCAAATACGGCCGAGAGGAAGCCGTGGGCCTCCTGTTCGTCACAACGTACAGCCCAGCAGACGCCCTCGTCTTCCCCCCGCCGGCTGCCCCTGGAGAGGTTCCCGACCGACCTGCTGCCATTGACTTCCTTGTCACTGGCGCATTCAACACGACCAATGACTCAGGCGGGAAAGCCGACCGCCACTCTGCTTCCTCTCTGGACGCCATCACAGACGCAGGCGAGACGAATAAGGCGCGGGATTACCACCGCAAGGTACGCACCGCCTGGAAAATAGCTACTCTATTTGGAGCTCTTACGCTCAATCAGTAATTCTACGCAGGCCGAAGTCCGTTTGGCCGCCTCTATAACCTATTCTTGAAGGGCAACTCACTGTATATATAAATGCTGTCACCGACCGACCGACCGTCGGACGAACATAACAAAATGACACACAAAGGATCATACATGACAAGATGACGAAATGAAAAAGTATGAGTGGGTCGAAATAAGACAAACTATGAATACGTGCAATATCTGAAAATCGAGATCGACTGCGTGATCCACTTTCCACTCAAAAATAAAACTATGAATGGGTCAAAATAAGGCAAACTATGATACGTGCATATCTCAAAATTGAGATCGACTGCGTGATCCACTTTCCACTCGCACAGAAACAGTACCAACAGCACCACTTGTTGAAGTCAACGAATGGTGCGGTTGGTAGGGAGGCGGTGGGCGGGCTTGATTGGTTGTAGTTGACTAATGAAACCAAATCAAGCCCGCCCACCGCCGGCGGAGGGGGATTTCCGCGTTATAGTATACCGCTTCCGCTAGCGCACTCTCGCCCGTACGCTCCCTCCCTACCAAGCACTCTTTTTTTACGCGCCCGAATAAAACCCAGCTCGCACGCCCCCGGCCAGAAAGCGGCACCGGGACGATTTGGAGCTGAGTTGCTTAGTTAGACTTTTTGCCGATTCCTAGAAATGTCGATTTTTTTAATTCGACCGAACGAACTTAAAATTCAACGAAATCTGGGTGTTAAAGAGTGAGAGAGAATCTTTTCTACTTTTTTTGGATTCAAGTCGTCAGCTTCTTTGAAAACGAATTTATGTCTCATTTATGAGCATTTCATGGTCAGATTTGATGAGCTGAAGTAACTGAAAGCTATCCCCTCCAGCTAGAGATGAGGGATCGCATTCCTAAATTCTATAATTATGTGGGCATGACGCGCGCCCCAGCGTCGCGCACCTCTCTGCCAACGGCGTATATCCCACTCTGCTGCAATGCCAAACGCTTCTCGTGGCGGAGTCTGAGACATATTGACTGTACAGTATGCATCGGAGCTCCACGCACCTTAGCGCAGCTCTAGTTATTCTGACAGTGTCGACGAGACTAGAAAACTTAAAAGCTCGATTCACAAGCTTTAGATTGCAAGAATACGTTCGCGAGTGCCAGCTCTCTTACCCTGCCATTCAGGCATAGTTGGTAAAAACAATTGGTTTTATTGTTTGGCGAAAAGTTAAACCTATAAAACTAATTGGTTTTTGGTTTCACTAGTTTAACCAAAGGTTAAACTAAATTAGGAGTAAAACGATTATCATACGGAGTTATCATAGTATTACCACAGTATGATCATGGCTTCGGCCAAGTTGGCCACGTTGAGGGTACTTGTGGCAATGGGGAGAAAGGGAGGACGGGATGTACAGGCAAGGGGTGAAACCGTAGGCAAAGCGACAGTGGCGTCTGGGGAGTAAGTATGGAAATTTCACCGAAGACGTGCTGAGCACCGGGCAGAAGGGGCGCGTGCTCTGGGAGGGGAGAAAGAGAGAGATGGGTAGCGCTAGGTCACTGCATGTGAGTTGGAGCCTCCGAGAGGAAGAATCGTCAGTGTTGACGTCGGTACCCATCTCCTCTCGAGGCCCAAGGTGAGTACGTAATGTACTCACCCGAATTTATTCTTTGGCGGTCGATTACGGCGCTCATAGCACTGTCTATGAGTAAGTTATGAGAACGCCTAAAACTCGGTCGTTTTGCGCAATCACGGTGGATGTTGCATCGCCCGTGAGGTGATGCGGCAGTTTTGTCATTGATGACAACACTGTAAGCAAAACGCTTGGGCGTACGAACACGTTACCTGTCCATCAGACGCTGGCGTGATGGCTTGGGTGCTCTTGCTTGGATCACCCTCCTAGATCTAATTTTGTATGAGTGCAAGTATGATAACTGTAAGTAAAACGAAAAAGCAATAGTTAAAAAACTAGTTTTTTGGCGCAAAACTTAAACTTTATAATTTAAACGAGAGTGTACTGCGAAAAAATAAATCGACGACTTCCGACGCCGCGCGCCGCGTCGATCCGCAGAAAAAGCGCTGCGGCCGCCAGAAGGCGAGCGGCCACCAGCTCGTCCCGCGCATCCCTCCAGCGCCACAAATGGCCGCCAAGAACGCCGCTCGCGAGCGGCGCGACCCATCCCCGTCCCCGTGGTCGCCGATGCGCGTGTGACCCCCAGCAGCGCCGACAACCTCCCCACTCCTCGAATCGGAGCGGATGCGTCCGTGCCGCCCTCTGGTGGCGCTCCGCCACGCCCGAGTACGCCTGCGACGACCGTCGCGTACTCATCTGAGGGAGAGGCGCAGGCTGCGCGCGACGACTTCGCCAAAGACGCGGCGCCGAGCGTGCAGGCGACGGATGCCCACAAGAACGACCCAGCGACCATCGAGACGGGTTATAGCGTCGCCACCGTCGCATTGATGCGAGTGAAGGAGGAGTTGGCCCTGGTGAAAATGGGAGGTGAGGAGGTTGAGGAGAACGGTAGAGGAGAAGATGAGAAGGATGTGACAGGGGGGAAAGATATGGACGAGAAATGGAAAAGTGATAGGCACAAAGTGAGGCGGCCCAACGGGACGTCAGCGGGGCTTCAAGGGGACCTCGAAGCGCCGTCGGGACGTCAGGGATAGACTGGGACAGGGGGAGAAATGGTGAGGCATCCCGATGAGAGCCATAGGCATTCGGCTGACCTCGAAGCTCATGCATCGGGAAGCCCCAGCACAAATGACTCTGTCTACGGTCTCTTGGGGAACGTAGGAGGTGCGCTGAGGGGAGGGACGGGTGGTAGGTTCTCCGCATTGGCCGACGAGGACAGGATGGACGAAGACGAGCCACCGGAGGTGACGACCAAGGACATCCCGTCGACGGAACAGACGATCTGGGATGGCGTATGCGCAGACCAGCGCTCCTCGCCGACGGGATTCACAGGGAGGAGGAGGATACGACGGCCGGGAGTGGCCCAGGCTGTCATCGCATCTTCCTGAATCCGTTTACCGGAAGCACGTTGGGAGAATATTGGGATGGCGAGAGTCCAGGTGATAGAAGAGTCGAAAGCGCTGGAGAAGGAAGCTGCCCACCACAACACAGTTTATGGGATAACGCTATCAGCAGCAGTCGGGACGACGCAGGAGGAGGAGAGAATGGGTGGGAGAAAGTAGGACGGGGGAGGAGGACAGCGATCAGAAGCTCGAAGACTATGTCGAATCCGAGGGGGATATGCCGGCGGTGGAGGAGGATATAGACCCCAAGGACAGAATGGATTCCTCCCGCCTAGAGCGTGTGAGGGCGAGGGAGGGAACGGCGAGGGTCGTTGCCACGCTCCACGCTAACGACAGCAGCATGGGCAGGCCATAGAAGGTGGAGTTTGTCGATGAGAACTAGGAAAAAAAGATAGGAAAGAAGTGCCTAACCTTCCAGGAGCCGCCAGTCGACGGGAATGACATAAGAAGCGCGGAAACCCAGAGCAAGGTGGAGGAGGCCAGTGGGAAAACCGAGACACTATCTGGAGGAGCGTCGAAAGACGAGATGATGGTGGATGGCGTGAGTAACCCGAAACCGCAGGATATCCGCCAGGAAGTCGGCGGGAGTAAGGCAAATAGAGGGGGGTCTATTTGTTTATGAGAAGGGACGGCGCAAGGAGATAAAGGAGGAGGATTCGGCTCGCTACAGAGATGTGGCGAACGACAATGAGCTCATCGAACGCAAGTTCTGCGAGTCGTACGAACACCTCCTCGCTTCTATCAAATGGACGATGAAAATGTGCGGTGAGACAGGTTGCGTCCTAAAGATCTTCACGAAAGGACACGATTTGAAGGACTCAACTACCAGCAAGAGAATGAGGTCAGTGAGGGGCACCAAGTGCGGAAAGTCAGCCACTTTCGGTATCTTCCTGCTGCAGCAGTGGTTCGGCCTCGGCATCCTCGATGACATCTCCCGGCCGGCAAAGGCCGGCGAGACGAGGACGACCCCATCCATGCCAGAGCATTCCGAGGAGGGCAAGATTAAGGCATAGTAGCAAGGCCGGAACGACAGTGCAATATCCCTAATAGCAGAGAGAGTAACCAATTCCCTGGACCAGGCAGAAGCATTGACCAGACAGGCAGAGGCGCAGAGAATGGCTTTCCTAGCAGAGCTCGAGAAGATAAAAGAAAACGCTTCGCGCTTGCAACATACGCTCGACGACTCTGTACGAAGTCGCGAGGCCGTTGAGGACTTCGACTTCTAAGACGTCGCTTCCATGCGCCCAGTGCAATCCCCCTCAACGCACACAGTAGCGTACCACACCGCCCCGCCTACCCCTGTTTCGGCCCCGCTAGGCATAGCGTGGCCTAGAATCGCGGCGGCGGCGGCGCCGATGACGAAGGCTCAGAGATTCGACCTCGCCAACACTGCAGAAAAGGAGACATTCCGCACATCCTATGCGCTCAAGGTCCGACAGCGTTCAAAGGAAATGGAGCTAAGGAAGAGGCCGATCCCCACGCAACGCGCCATAACGAATGACGCAGAGGATCTGGTGGCGGTGGGGGTGAAGAACATGGCGCACGATGAGGCGGAAAAGATCTGTGCCGATCTGCACATGGTGCTAACTGATGGCGTGCGCGTATTGCATGTCAAATACCTGCAAGAGAACCAGATGGATCTGTTCCCACCGCGCCACCAGGAGCAAGCGCTCAAGGACCAGCTCATCGCGCTGGGCTACGTCATCAAGAGTGGCCACTTGCCCCTGTCCATGCAGGTCAGGCGCGAGATAAATAAAGAGAATCGAGCAAGGCGCAACGCCTACTGCGACGCGCGGGCGATCGAGCGCGTGCTCAAGGGTAACAGCGGGCGAAGCGTAACCGCCTACTACGAGAAGCTTCTCGCTGAATTAAAGAAGAAGTTTCCTCATGTCTTTACTGACAAAGGACAAGCTGGATTCAACCTGGAGTATGGCGTCCGATGCGAGAAACGAACTGACCAGCATACTAACAAACCAGAGGCCAAGAGCCCTATCACCAAGGCGAGGGACTCCAGCGTCCTCGGCGCTAAATGAGAGCTTGTAGGGCCAGGGAGAGGGGCGGGGCGGGCAAGAGGAGGGCAGAATTTCTGAAGGCCCGGTTGAGAGAGGGAGAGAGAGCGAGGAGGAATGCGTAGAAGAGGGCGGCGCTGAATCTGGTATCATGGAATGTGAAAAGCTTCGCGCCGAGGGCGTCGGATGTTGACGCCATCTTCGCACACGAAAAGATAGATGTGCTAATCGGGTGCGAAACGAAACAGCAGCGCTGGGAAAGTGGCACAGTCAAGCAGCTAGAGTTCGACGGCAGCGTAATATCCATTACAGCGCACGCCAAGACGAGCGGGAAGCCAAGGCCACAACATGAGCATCGCCTTCCTCTGTAAGAGAAACGGCCTCATCCGCAGAGAAGGCGCCTACCAGGGCACCAGAAACAAATGGCAGATCCTGGCCGTGCGACACGCCGACATCAGGATCCTAGGCGTTTACACCACGCCATCTGCGTCGGCGGCCGACTGGGCTGAGCTGATTGCGGAAGTAAAGCGCCTCAGAGACAAAGGAGGCAAGACGGTGATCTGCGGCGATCTCAACTCAAGCCACCCGTCGTGGAGCCCTAGCGGCAAGACGACGGGCGGCAATGCGCTGCAAGAGTTTCTCATGCCTCTCCAGCGCAGAGAGCCACTTCAGCTCGGTCCAGAGACGCCAGAGAAGAGATTGCCGAAAATCAGAGTCAAACAACAGCGACCAGGGCTTTTGGTGCTCAGAGTCCCGCGAGTAATCACGCATCATTTTCCGGCAGCCGACGGTACGATGACAGGCTCTACAATAGACCTGATGATGATCTCGGGCTGAAAAGGCAAGATGCCTCCCACCCCGGCAATCATCACCTCGCCAGCGGCATGTGCGAGCGAAAATATGCCGATATCGATGGAGATACCGCTCTAAAAATGACGAACACGAGGGCGAAGGAGATATTCCTGCCCTCGCCGCACAGGCGCAATTCGAAAGCCGGTGACGAATCTTGGGCGCTCTACAGAGCAGAGCTTCCTCGGCTCTCGGCGAAGCTCAGAACATTTTCCTCGACGATTGCGTATGATGCGCACGTCGAAGAGCTCCAAGAGCTCATCAGGAAGCCCTGAATGGTGAAGGTGAAGCAGAAGCCTCCAAGCCCTGGTCTGCCGACGCGGACCGAGTTGCAAAGTACTGATCGCTGATCTTGAAGCGTGTGCTCGGCCCGGCCGGCACGGCGGCTGACTGGCAGGAGAAACTCCGCCTCGACTGCGAGATCAAGCGCTTGGTCCGAGCAAGGGCGCACCTTCGCAGGCAGGTTGCTGTGGACAACCTGCGGAAGGACGCCAGCGCTCTCTTACTCGCAGACGTCGCTGTGTGCATCCAGAAAGCAAGCGCGGCGACAGAGAACGCATTCGAGAAGGGCGAAGAGCTTTTGCCGCGAGATTTCACCTATTTTTCGCGGACAAGCCGTCGCCGGCGAGCCTCGTCCCGCTGAGGAAGTACACCACGCCACCAGAGATGGAGGGCATCTTCGCTGCCGCCCTCCGCCGCGAGAAGAAAGGAAAATATGCGGGCCCGGATGGTGTCCCCATGGAGCTCCTCCAGATGTTCCCGCAGCCAAGCTGCAGAAGGAAGTGGACGTGGGGATTACCCAGGGCGGGCCAGTCTCGCCAGCGCTGTACAATAAGGCAGCCAACGTCTTGATCATGCGCGCCCTCCACGCCCTTTGAGATCATTGACGATGGCGAGAGCCCAGTGGGCTGCTGGCGAGGCTGGCCCGCCCTGGCAGGCCCACTCCACGCCTTTGCGGACAATATCGCCCTTCTTCTAGCGAGCGATATCGCGGCGGCAATCGTGCTGAGGGCGGCTGGCAGCTGGGCGACGGCAGCGCTGATGCGCTTCGACCTCTGCCCCGGCAAATCTCTCGAGCTCCCCCGCAGCATGGTTCAACCTGTTCGGATGTCGCTGAGCGGAGAAGAGCTCCTATTTGTCCAGAGATATTGCTACCTCGGCTTCGGCGTCGCGGCGGTGGGCGCCACAATGGGCCCGATATCCGCAAGAGTCGACGGAGCGTCGGCGACGCTCGCGACACTCAGGCAGACTGGCTCGCTCGTCCGAGGAATGGACCTTGGCGTCGCGGTGCAGATCAGCAAAGCATTCCTCAGGTCGAAATGTTGTACGGATGCTTCTTCATCCCTATGACTACAGCGCTACAAAGAAAACTAGATGGTCTCAACGCTGGTTTTATTTCCACCGTTCTGACCTCGGTTACGCTGCGGAGCCCAAGAGCATCCATGCCTATTTCCCGAGCGCTCCTGCTCATCGACCCACCGCTGCTAGCCCAGAATATCAGGGCCACCCACATCGTCGCCCCGCTCGTCCGAACGAGTGGCGACGCGTCGCGAATCCCTCCCGCTGCAAATCCATGAGCGCGCCCGCCGCGCCCGCGCCCAGCACCCCGAGGTCCCCCACCTCGACCACCTCGTGCCAGACTTAGACAGTCCATGGCAGCTGTGCGACACTCGCGCGGCGCGGGAGGAGGAATGGGAGAGGTATTTCGAAGGCCGCAAGAGTAAGGAACATGCCGCAGAGATAGGGAAGGTGAAGCTGCCATGGGGGTGCATTGGCTGCCGCCCTGGGTGCGCGCCCTAGTCGAGCGCTACTTCCTCGGCTCCTTCCCCATCATTTAGAGGTGGGAGGATGTCGGGGAAGAGGAAGTACGCGGCTGCGGTGAAGACGCCAGCGGAGGCGCGGGCGCTGCGCATCCTGCGCATTCTGCACCGCGCCGGGCGAGACGGCGGGGACGGCAGGAAAGATGTAGAAGAGGCCACCGAGGCTGTCGAGGTACTGCGCTCGCGAGGCAGCATGGGAAGGTGGAGGGAGTAACCGTTTGTAGAACGAAAGGGCGGAAGAAAAAGTTGTGGGAAGAATATCAAGACGCGGGAAAGCGTGAGCGTGCGGCATCGCAGGGCGTGCCGCACGAATGGTGGACTGTTGAAACCGTCCCTCCGGACAAAGATCTGGTTGGGTGGCTGTGGATGCCTCCGGCACGCAGTACAGTATGAGAATAGGCCCGACGAAATATCCTATCGATATGTCTGTCCGGCCCGCGGGGACACCCCGGGTACAAACCGTACTCGTGGGACAATGGCATCGGTTTTTACTATTTTTTGGCCGAACTTTAAGTATGTCTAGTATAACGACTCCGTATATACGTTTGACTAGTCATAGTCGACTGGATGAGGCTCCCAGGTCCCAATAGCAATAGGTTGTAGTGGCCCTAAAAAGTTATTTTAAGTTTTGGCTTAATGAGGTATTGGTTGTCAGAATTCTATTCGTTTCTACAAAGGCTGTCATATCTGAAACACGTATATAATAGTATTATCATATTATGATGGTCATCACATTTTTGTATCATATTTGTTGTCATAGTTTCCGAAATAGTATAGAATTCAGTTGTCCTTTTCTAGGACACTAGTGTCTGGACGCCCGGCAAAAAACGTTAATTAACGTCAAAATTTAGAAGGGGTTTAATACAGTGGTCATAAAATTGCAGTAGGACATCGTGGTCATATTACTTATTTTACCAAGAAAGTGGTCATTCCGTGTTATACCATCTGGTTGTCAGCGTTTACAGTCGAAAGTCGAGAAAAACCTGAAACGCAAGCAGTGGTCATCTCCGGTACTGAAATTGGAAGGATCGCTGACGTAACTTAATAAATTCTAGTGCTTAAATCCACTTCTTTTACTGTAGCAAGTGCATCGACCGGTCGGCACCCGAGTCTAATGGTCTCATTCGTACCAATTGCACGATCTGCCGAGATTTTACTACCGCAGAGTACGGCTTCTCTTACGGAGATACCTACTAGCTTCGTACATGAAAAACTTCATGTTTTTTTTCTGCCGCTTTACCCGTGTTTATCGTTTGCTCGCAGAAGTCCTCAAATGCGCTCAAATTTAATCTTAGTTCAATTATTTAGAGAGAGGGAATCTCCACAGGGCATTCACATTGTATCACATAGTTCTATTCAGTCCTTCAAGTGACAGAGTTTGTGGCGATAAGTTATCGTCACAAACTTTGTCACGAAATAGTTAATATATAGCTCGGGGCGTGCGCGGAAAAGAAGTTTTACCTTCAGGGTAAACTTCTTCTCATTTTAGTTTTAATTGTTTCGAGAGAGGGAATCTCCGCAGGGAATTCACATTGTAGTACATAGTTATATACAGTCCTTCAAGTGACAAAGTTTGTGACGATAAGTTATCGTCACAAACTTTGTGAGGAAAAAGTTAATATATAGCTCGAGGTGTGCGCGAAAAAGAAGTTTTA
>JAULCF011107887.1:0-15746 GCA_032361265.1 Devaleraea mollis
CTGCTTGTTTAGCTTTTTTAAATCGTAGAATAATTCCACTTTTTCTACATCATTCATCCGCATTCTTGCCAAGAAATCTCCATTTCTAGTCACAATATCATCTACAATGATAAATGGTTTTCCTTTAAAGAACTTATCATAAGCAGATTGATTTTTAGGATTATACATCTTAGCAAGATAGGTACTGTCCTGTAATTCAAATCGAAGAGGAGTTAAATTTTCTTTGAAGAAAATAGACATAAATTCAAAATCTTCATATTCTTTTATGATAAAAGCAGCATCAGGTTTAATAGTTTTTCTAGTAGTCGTATATTTTTCTGTGACGAAATTACTTTCTACCGAGCTGTATCGTTGAAAGATTTTCTTTCGTTGCCGACTTAAACCCAAATAGGTCGCAATTCTATCATTGGTCGGTAAAGGTTGTAAGCGATTGATGGCTAATTGGTTTTCTTCCGCGACTCGGATTTGTTCATAATCTTCTTGTTGTCCAAGAATTTCAAAACCTCTATCACCATAAAATTCAGGAATCGCTATATAGAATTCCCCATTTTCATTGGTCCGAGTATATAAAACTTTATCCTCCGTCCGAGAATAAGCCCCTAATACTTTGCCTGCATGTGCACTGCCTTTATCTTGCTTGGCTACCCCTTTTAAGTAAAGTTTATCGCTAATGATGCTGGTGACTTGTGGATTTACCGCTTCACCACTTCGCACATTGCCAGCATTCATCAAATCGTCTCCAACTAAGTCCCAATCCACGACAGAGACAGAGATATTAGCTGCAACGGTATTACCTGCCTTATTTTTTACGGTAATAGTTGGTGCGATTTTTTCCCGAGCACTAAAGGTTTTCTTAGGAAGTTGAATAGAAATAGTTAATTCATTATCCGTCTTGGTAGCTGGTTGCCCTAAATTACTTTCGTTTTTTACGGTTTTAGCGACACCTTCTATATCATTATAAATAGGCAGCTGCGTTTCTACCAATAATACAGGTTGTTTATTCGCCTTATTAATTCCAGTAAATTGCAGTAAATAATTCCCTGATTTTAAATTAAAAGGAATTTTGTAATACCCATCTATGGCAGTTCCTCCCGTTGTTTTCAAAAAAGAACTATGCTGTACTAAGCCATTGGCATCTACAACGGTTGCCCTAATGGCGACTGGTTTAGCCTTGAAAGCTTGGGTCAAATATAATTGATACCAGACAATTTCTCCCGTCACATAAAAGGACTTGTCGAGATGTACTACACATTTATCTGTAGCCGTATTGGCTATAGCAGTAAGCGAAAATGCTACTACTAAGCATAAGGATAAAATATTTTTGACTATGCGAAATGAAGTAATCATATAATTTTTTTAGTATTTTTTTTCTAAGATTAAATATTTCCGTGTTTCGCTGCTATCGTATTATGTCGTAAGAACATCGCAACAAGGTAACATCGGAATATTAATTAATCCACCAAACAGGTCTAATGATACTTGAATTAGAAACAGAAGAACAATTACAACAATCATTAGGGGCTAGTCCACCTTCACTTGGAGGAGCAGGACAAGGTAGTGGTGGATTGTCAGCCAATTCAGGACTCACATATACTCTCCTAACCGTTTCTTCGGTCGCATAAAAATAGCCAAAAATATCTTCTTTAGGGTCATCCGTATTGACAAGATTGGTAATGACTCTTCCAGCGGGTGCTTGAAAAAGGTTTCCTGTTCTCGCCACAACATTACCTACTTGAGCCCAATAGTCGTAAGCTGTTTGCGTTAAAGATTGTTGAGAGACGGTTAAATAGAGTCCTTGCGCATAGATAGAACTAATACCTGTATTCAACACCTCGAAGTTGTCAACTCTATCGACACTTAATTCTTGACCATCTAGTGAAATATAATTGGTGATAGGAGAAGAGGTAATGTAACAAGTTTTTGCTTCGCTGTCAATGCTAGTTGGTCTACAAGCTCTAGCGCCGTAGGATTCTGGGGAATCTGTAAATTGGTAAGTCGAAGTAAATTCCCATAATAGTCTAGAATTTACAGCAGCATTTTCCGCTTTTAAAGGGGAACTAACCGTATAGGTCATTTGGTCAAACAATTTGATATTGCCATTCAAATCTACAGATTCGATTTGTGTTTTAGATACGTTCAAACTTTCTATTGCAGGGGAAGGCAATAATTCTTCCAGACTAGAAGAATAATTTCTATTATCGAAAGTGGAAATATTAATCTTATAAGATTTTCCATAATCAATCGTGAAATTAGGGTCATTATCTGGTACTTCTAAGAAAAAGATACCATCTGCTCTACTAGGTAATTCTATCGTATTCCCGCTTTCATCTTCAACGGTTACGAGTCTCGCATCTAATAATCTAGGAACATCTTCAAAATTAAAGACACCTCTAATGGTTACAGAAATATAAGAAGGATTGGCTTTGACTACCTTGCCTTGAATGGCAATGGCTGAATCAATAGTCTCGGCACTAGAAAAATCTATTTCATCTAAACAACTGGATAGGCCAAATAATCCTATAGAAAAGATGACTAAGAGGGTATAACGCTCTATAAATTTTGATACTTTCATTGAATTAATTTTTACTTTTGAAGGCGTAAATTCTGCCAGTAATCATGCTACAGCAAACGCCATTCAAATTTTATTGTATAAGTTATATTAGAAGCAAATTTCAAAGAATTAAGCGTTCTTAATCCAAAATTTACCCTGAAATATCTGTGTTTTTCAGATAAGTAAAATCGCTCTACTATAAAATCTCCAAATTAAAGGTCAATGCAGGGAAAGCAGAACCTAAAATAGCTAGCTTATTAGCTTGTGGTCGTTGGAAAGCTGCCTGCGTGTAGAATACAGAGAAAGCATTTTTACGGCCATAAACATTATAAATAGAGATGGTCCAACTTGTTTTAAATTTGTTTGTCTTTTTATAACTTGTACCAATCGTATAGGCTAAGTCTAAACGATGATAATCAGGAATTCGTACTTGATTTCTTTCCGAATAAATAGGAACGATTAAGCCTCTTTCTGTTTCATAATTTCCTAAAGGTGGTGTTGCAGGACGACCTGAACCATAGTTGAAACTTGCAGTAACGGTATGTCGTTGATTCGGATTATAATTTAAGACCAATGATAAATCATGGGGTTTGTCAAAATTACTTGGGTACCAATCTCCATTGTTGATGCCTTCAATTTGCAGTTCCGTTCTAGAGTAAGTATAACTTAAGAAACCACTAACGGTTCCTCTATTCTTTTTAACACTTAATTCTAATCCTGCTGCTCTACCAATCCCATTAATGATTTCTGTTTCTAAGAATGGATTGACATTCAGTTCTGCAAAATCCTTATAATCAAATGTCTGATCTATATCTCTAGCAAAAACTTCCGCAGAAGTTTCCCATAGGTTATCATTGAAGTTTTTAAAGAAACCGATAGAAGCATTATGTGACCGTTGTGGTTGGATATATTTAGTGGCTAATTGGTATTGACTCGTAGGAGTAGGGGTATCTGTGTTAAAAATTTGGTTGATGAACTGAGCAGTTCGACTATATCCACCTTTCACAGAGGTTCCTTTGCTGATTCTATATCGTAAAGAGATTCTAGGTTCTAAACTATTATAAGAAGCAATAGAGCCTGATAATTCTTCTGAACCAATGAGGTTCTGAATACTACTATTGTCATCATTTGTATATTGGTTAACTGTTTTTGGTCCTAAGAAATTATAGAATGCAAATCTAAGTCCACCAGAAACTTGTAATGCGGAAGATATTTCATAAGTCGCATTTAGGAAAGCCGCTGATTCTAATCCTTTTTCTTGTTCTAATCTGTTAGAAACTACTTGGGATAAGTCTCCTAATGGATTTATTTCCCCCGGTTCTGTAATATAGTATATCGCGGAGATTCCCATATCCAAGGTTAATTCCTTCTGTGGAGAATAAGAAAATTTATCTTTGAATTTAATGTAAGAAAATTTATTATCTAAAGCGGCTCCAGTTAATTCTCCTAAATCCGTCTGGGTGTTTTCATAAGAACTAGCAACAAGCGAAAATTTATTAAAAGCTTGGTCACTGACGGTTCTATTATAAATAAATTGGCCCATTAAAGTCTGGTAATTAAAACCAAATTCTTCATTATAAACAAAGTCATCAGAAGACGCATAAGCAGATAGAATGAAGGTGTTTTTATCATTCGCTCTATGCGTATATCTTAAATTCGCATCATAAAAGAAAGCAGAACTCTTTTTGACTTCCTCTACATTGATTAAATTTAACAACCAGTCGGCATAAGTAGACCGAAAACCCGCTAAGAAAGAACTCTTGCCATTAATGACGGGACCTTCTACAGAAAGTCTACTGGAAACGGGGCCTGCACCACCTTTAATTTTAAATTCTTCAAAATTACCATCTCTCATTTGAACATCTAATACAGAGGCCAAACGACCACCATATTGAGCAGGTATATTTCCTTTATATAAATCTACTCCTCTAATCAAATCTGGATTGAAGGTACTAAAAAAGCCTAAAGCGTGAGAGGCATTAAAAATAAATCCTTCATCTTGGATAACTAAGTTTTGATCCACAGAACCACCTCTAACATTAAATCCTGTGGCACCTTCACCAACGGTACTTACACCGGGGTTTAACAATAAGGTTCTCACAACATCCGCTTCTCCAAACAATGCAGGTAACTTTTTAATGTCTTTTACATCTAAGGTAGTTACCCCAATTTGCACATTCTCTACATTCGCATCTGCTGCTTGTGCTCGGACAATGACTTCTTCTAAATTAATAGCAGATTTGAATAAGTCAAAAGACATTTCTCCATCACTATATACCTCAATTTTCTTTCTTACATCTTCGTAGCCAATATATTGAACCGTTACTTCATATTCGCCAACTGGAACTTCTGCTTCAAAATTACCATCAAAGTCCGTCGCAGAACCAGAATTGAGTTCCGCAAAAAAGATGGTTGCACCAATAATTGGTTCATCAGATTGGGCATCTTTGATATTTCCTTTGACAACTGCCTTCCCCGAAGGATTCATTTGTCCAACATTACCAATAATTATTTTACGCTTTTTATCACTGCGACTATCCGTACTATTTTGAGCTTCTTCCAAAGCTTGGTAATAGTTAGAAGAGAAGCTTTCATTAATGACCCCTTGCGGAGCAATAATGATGGCATAATCCCGATAAAACATATACCCTAAGCTAGTTTCTCGAAACAAATCATTCAAAACTTCGCTTAACGGCGCTTTTTGGAAATTCCGATTGATTGTTCGCTTCGGTAAGTCGTCAGCTTGGTAATAAAATTTTACATTCAAATCTTGTGCTATCTGACCCAAAACAGTAGGTATGGGTATATCCTTATAGTTAGCAGTTATTTGAATGGAATCGGCTGGATTTATCTGGCCAATAACAAAGGAAGGAGTAAACAATATTGCGATGAACGCAAATACAAACGTCAAGTTCTTCTTCATAAATCTAGTGATTCGATGAGGTTTTAAATATAAAATTGCGAATTTAATTGCCTCAAATTGAGTTATTTTTTCGCAAAGGTAAAAATATTCAAAAAACTAAAGTGTTTATTGTAATATAATTCTCTATATAAGCTTAAAAATGTAGCACACTTCTAACAATTAATTTAATACTTAGATATGTTTTAGGTCGAATTGATTGCCATCTTATCGCTTAAAATACTTAAAAGTAGTGTTGTTTGGGAAACTATAGTTGCATCAGGTAAGTAAACAATGTTAATGATTGGTCTTTAGAGCGACAGAACGCTATGATTGCTTCAGTGGGATTTCTTTAATAGGGATTAATATTTCCACCCTAGTTCCTTTAGAAATTGTTTCGGTTTCATCCATTAAATCAGAAGTAAAGACAAATACTTTTTCTATAAATCTGGAATTATGCAAAAGCCGAAGTCTTTCTTCCGTGATAGACGTGCCTTTTGATTGATGAGTTAAGTAGGCTTTTTCTTTTTCTTTTATTTCTTTAGCCCTTTTTCTGCCAATGCCATTATCTTCTACCGTACAAAGAATCGTATAATCATCTTTAAGGCTAAAATCTACTTTGACCATACCCCCTTCTTTAGTTCTTAAGCCGTGTTCTATGGCATTTTCTACATAAGGCTGCACAATCATGGTAGGTACCCCTATAATATCTTCTTCTATTTCTTCTGCTAAAGTAATTTTGTATTGTAACTTATCTCGAAACCGTAATTTTTGATTAATGAATAAATAATCTTCTAAAAATTCTTTTTCTTTTTCTAAAGAGATGATTTCTAAATCAGAATAATCTAAACTTTGACGCATTAATTTAGCAAATTTAGCTAAATATTTAGCAGCGTCTTTTACTTCTTTAGAGGTGATATAATTTTGGATAGAATTCAACGCGTTATACATGAAATGCGGATTCATCTGTGCTCGTAACGCCTTTAATTGAAGACTGGTTGCTTGCAATCGAAGTAATTTCGCTTCTTGTGCTCGTTTTTCTGCTTCATATTTTACCTCTAATTCTAATGCTCGTTTATTGAGGATATTTTCATTGTCTCGTTCTTTTACTTGAGAATAAAATACTTGATATTCATAAGCATTTTTATAATCTCCATTTTTAGCATATAATTGAGCAATACTCATCGCAATTTCTGATAATTGCTGATAATCTTTAGCGATTTGGGCAAAATCATAAGCTAAAATAAAATGCTTTTCTGCCAATGCCCGTTCGTTCTGAGCCATATACAATTTGGCTTTCCAAACTTCAATAACCGAGAAGTTTTTTACATTTCGTTCCACTTTGGTTTTATAAATGTATTCTGCTCGGTCATACATTTTTAAAGCCTCTTCATAGTTGTCTCTTAAATAATAACAATAGCCTAAATTTCCATAAGCACTAGCCTGAGATTCATAGCTAATCATATCTTGAATCTGTATCGCCTGTCTGAACGATTTTTCTGCATTATCAATCTCATCTAAACCAATGTAACATTTTCCAATATTGACATAATGATAACTCAGTCGAGTTTTCATGCCCGTAATTTCACAAATTTCTAATACTCGATTATAGTTTTTGACAGATTTTTCTAAATCATTTAAGCGGGTATAAATATGCCCTAGACCACTGTGGATGAGGGTTAGGAAATAGTAATCTTTTAAGGTTAAGTTTTGAGAAGCATTATTGACGGCTTGTTCTGCTTGCAATAATAATTCGATGGCTTTGGTATATTCATCATATTCCCCATAATATAAGTTAATGGACCCTTTTCTGGCAATTATTCGGGCACTCAAAGTAGGGTCGGGGTAGGCTTCTAAATGTTTTTCTGCTTTTTCTAAGAAAGATAAGGTGTCTTCTAATTTTTCTAAATTAATACAAATACCAGCGTAGTCAATATAAATCTCCGCTTGTCTTTTTAAATCACCTTGTTCTTCTAGAATAACCATCGCCTTTTTGAGATGGGTTTCGGCTAATGGATAATTGTAAAATTGGTTTTCTATGAAAGCAGAATTTAGGTGAAAATTTAGTTCTTGGTCCGCATTAGGTTTTCGCTTTAGTAGCGAAAATTGTTCCTTTAACAATATTTTTGCGCGCAGGATGTTCGTATAAGAATAAACACTTGTAAGGTCATCAATAATATTAGCCTTCAACTCTGGACGTCGAGTAATAAGTAATTGTTTTTCCAATTCGTCTAAGTCAAGAATTGGAGAGAAGTAATCAAAAAGTGAGTTTAATGCTGCCATTTAATTTGAAGCCTAGATTGTTTATTATGCGCTATAATTTACGATAAGCGTTGAACGTAATTCTGGAATAAAAGTTGTCTTAGATACGTGCTGGAAACAGAAACGGGCTGCATTAGAAAATGCAGCCCGTTTCTGAACTGAAAAGAGTGAATTGTGTTTACTGTGGGGTTGGCCCACCTAGACTCATGTTCCACTTATTAGAGGATTTCTTCCCTCCTTTATAGCGGTCCAATTCATTGTCACTCAATGTTTGGAACTCTTTTTTAACATCATCCAAACTTTTGTTACCTTCGTTATTATTGTTTCCCATAGTATAAACTATTTTAAGTTTAACTGAAATAAAGCCGTTTACTCATAGTAGTAAACCATATACTAGGCATAAAGTTACGAATATTTAATAAATATCAAAAAGCTAACCCTGTTTTTTTTCTTTTTTTACCTAAAAATTTATCTTTTGATAAAAATTTGCTAAAAAAAAGATACTTTTTAATCTTTTTTTATTAAAAAAAATAATATATGAAGCGTCCGATTTACTAACGAGCTAATAGCTATTTAATGATATTTAATATTTTATTATTTATAAATTTTTGATAGCCAGCTAAAATAACTTAATGAATTAACGAGTTTTCTTTTTTTTATAAAAAAAAGAAAAGCAGGGCAAAACTATTTATGATTACTTCTTTAAGAAGTGAATAGATGGTAGAAAATTTTAATATTGATTGGTTTACCATCTAATCAAAGCACTTCCCCAAGTAAATCCACTTCCAAAAGCAGCGAGACAGACCAAATCTCCTTCTTTAATCTTACCTGCTTCCCATGCTTCACATAAGGCGATGGGAATAGAGGCTGCGGTCGTATTACCATACTTTTGAATATTGTTATACACCTTGTCTTGACTCAATCCCATTCGTTTTGCTACAAATTGACTAATCCTTAGATTGGCCTGATGTGGAATAAGCATATCTATGTCATCCGATGTTAAATTAACGCAAGTTAACGCTTCATTGATTACTTCTGGGAATTTAGTGACGGCTAATTTAAAAACGAATTGTCCTTCCATTTCAGGATATAATTGCCCGTCATCTAGCATTGTTTGAGTAGCGAATATTTCTCCAAATTCTGCATCTTTATCAAAACCAAATTTGTCTTCTAAGCCTAATTTATCTGCATGATATCCTCCATGCGAACCAGGGCTAATAAAAGCTAGTTTTTCTGCATAAGTTCCATCAGAATGTAATTTTGTCGTTAGAATACCTTTGCCTACTTCTTCCGTTGGTTGAATCAATGCAGCACCCGCGCCATCTCCAAAAATCACTGTTACATTTCTTCCCTTCGTACTAAAATCAAGTCCCATAGAGTGCATCTCAGAGCCTACTACCAAGACATTTTTATACATGCCTGTTTTGACAAACTGATCCGCAATAGATAAACCATAAATAAAACCAGAACATTGGTTCCGAATATCTAAAGCGCCAATTTCTGTTTTGGTAATGCCTAATTCTCTTTGCATTAAAACGCCACTACCTGGAAAGTAATAATCTGGACTTAAAGTTGCAAAAACAATAAAGTCTACTTCTTCTGGTGTAATTCCTGCTCGCTCAATGGCAATACGAGCTGCCGCTGCACCCATCGTGGCAGTAGTCTCTTTATGTTTTTCAGCGTATCGACGTTCTTTAATTCCAGTTCTTTCCTGAATCCACTCATCAGAAGTATCCATTACCCTGGTTAAATCATTATTAGTCACCACTTTTTCTGGTACATAATAGCCGATTCCTGCAATTTTTGAATTTAGCATCCTATATTTTTTTAGCAAATTAAAGCTCGAATTTTATTCGAGTTACTGAAAGCTTTTCCTTGTTTTATTTTAAAATGAGGGGTAAAATCGTTAAATCTATCCGATTTTCAAAATAAATTAAAAAAAATTAGATATTTTTCGTAAATACATCAGACTCTGATGTATATTTGTCTGATGTATTCAAAAGAACTTTTAAAAGGCACCTTAAAAACCATTATCCTCAAACAATTAGCGGATAATGGTCGCATGTATGGTTATGAAATTACGCAAAAGGTAAAAGAACAAACCAATGGTCAGTTAGAATTGCGGGAGGGCGCGCTTTATCCAACCTTACATAAACTAGAGGCGGATGGCTTAGTGGTGACCGATAAAATTTTTATTGGAAAACGAGTTAGGAAATATTATGTGCTGACGCCTAAAGGCAATGAAGCGACTGCTTCTAAAATTGAAGAAATCTCTGCTTTTTTTGGAATGATGCGGGGGCTTTTAGGCGTTGAGTAATTGGTAGCAAAGCCTTTGTCCTGTTTTAATTAGCTAATGAAGCGTATCTGACACCTTCAAGGTTGTCTGATACGTATGTTGAAAAGAAATCACTTGTAGCAGCATACTACCTGATAATTCCAAATTATCAGACACGTTTCAGCGTAAAGCCGACCTGAAGGTCGGTGACAGGAAAGCCTGAAGACTTTGCTACCAGTTCCTCATTTTACTTAAATTAGGTCAAAAAATAAAAATGATTTTATCCGATAAACAACTAGATATTCTTGTTGAAAAACTAAAGACAACTGGTCTATCTTATGAGCCATTAGCAGAAGAAATGGTTGACCATTTTGCTTGCTTGGTAGAAACAGAAATGGAAAAAGGGCACCCTTTTTTAGAAGCCGTTCATCAGGTATTTGGCAAAATAAAAGAAAAGCAGTTGGTGGCGATTGAAGCAGAAACGATTAATTTACTAACTTATAAATCTACGACTATGCAAAAAGTAAGCAGATTAATAGCAGCGAGTGCTGCTTTATTATTGTTTGGCTTGTTTATGTATTATGCACCAATATTACCTGAAGAAAAAGAATATGTCGATAATGCTATATTCCTAGACGTAGAAACTGCTTTAGTTGATTCAGGTAATGTTTTGCAAAAGGACTTATCAAATTTTAATAATCAAAAAAATACCGCTATTCCAAGTCCAGTTTTTGTGCATCAATTTGACCCACCAAGTCGTTCGCCATTAGCGGAGAAATTAAAAATAACAAGTGGTTTTGGTATGCGATTCCATCCTATTTTTAAAGAAAAGAAAATGCACCGAGGAATTGACTTACGTGCCACTACAGGAACCCCCGTCTATGCCACTGCTGATGGAGTTGTCGAAAAGGCAGTTACCCATAATAAATACGGAAAAATGATTGTACTTAAGCACGATTCGACCTATGAAACATTATATTCGCAATTATCCGTATTTGAAGTCAAAACGGGAACAGTAGTAAAAAAAGGAGATTTAATAGGTAGGGTAGGGAGTTCTGGATTGTCAACTGCCCCCCATTTACATTATGAAGTGTTAAAAGATGGAAAGCCTGTAAATCCTGAGAAGTATTTTTAACTTTGATTTTTCATCAAAAACAAAATATGATGCAACGATTTTTCCTATGCGCTCTTTTAACGATTTTAATGATGCCTTTGATAGCACAAAAAGTGATTGAATTACCTATTACGGAGACGGATGCGTCCATTGAATGGAACAAAAAAGAAAAACAATATTTTTCTGAAGTTTGGCAAACAGAGGTCGTGACAAATGTCATCAAACCCACGATGCAAGTTTTTCAACCAAGTCTCGAAACCAATACGGGCGCTGCGGTAGTTATCTGCCCTGGCGGTGGTATGTATGCTTTGTCGATAGAAAGTGAGGGAAATCAAGTTGCAAAATGGTTAGCAGAACGAGGCGTGACTGCTTTTGTATTAAAATATCGTTTAGTACCTACTGGAGAAGATGCAACGAAAGAAATGATAACAGACGGTGCAAGAGTGTTTTTAAACGCGGGGAATGTGTTGCCTTTAGGGATTAGCGATGGATTAAATGCCATCCAATATGTGAGAGAAGCTGCGGAAAAATATGAGATAGACCCTAATAAAATTGGAATTATGGGATTCTCTGCTGGTGGAGCGGTGACAATGGGCGCTAGTTTTAATTATGTGCCGAAGAACAAACCTAATTTTATTGTACCTGTTTACGCTTGGATGGATATTATTCCACAAAGTGCTACGCCAACAGATGCGCCACCAATATTTGTCGTTTGTGCCTCTGATGACCCTTTAAATTTAGCACCAGCTAGTGTGAAATTATATACTACTTGGTTGAAGGCAGGTAAAAGTGCGGAACTACACATGTATGCTAAAGGTGGTCATGGTTTTGGAATGCGCAAGCAAAACTTGCCCTCTGACCAATGGATTGAGCGATTTGGAGAGTGGTTGGGGAATGAAGGATTTTTGGGTCAATAGGAATTGCCAGTTACCTATTGCCTGTTTGATATATTAACAGACAACAGGTAACTGGCAACCGTTTCTATTTCACAACCTTCCGAGTCACAATGCCTTCGGCAGATTTAAGCGTAACAAAATAAGTCCCTTCAGACAAGTTCTGCGTATTCACTTGTTGCGTATTTAAGCCTATATTGGCAACTACCTTTTGACTCATTTGAACTTGCCCTAAAGTATTATACACTTCCAATAATAAATCTTTTCTTTCTTCCAAAGTAAATTGAACCGTCAAGTTTTCGGAAAATGGATTAGGCGCTATTTGTAAATCAAAAATAGCTGTTTCTAACTCGTTGGTACTGGTTAATGTACGAATCCCATCAGAAAACCATACGCCCCATTGTGCACCATCCGTTGCGGAAACAAGGACAGTTGGGTCGCCTCCTGCTGAAATCTTATCGTCCGCCAAAGGTAAAGTCGCTACCACATTATTTTCTTGCGTAGTGACCGCATTAAAGATGATTTGGTCATCTAGCCTTGAATAACTAGGTACGCTGGTGCCTTGATTTTGGAATAAAGTTTTAGTAGTATTGGTCGTAATATTAATTCCTCTTAATTCATAATTAACTTCATTGGGGTCAAATACATCTATATAATCGTAAGCAATAACATCAGGGGAATTTTTGGAAAAAGTTGGATTACCTACACTTACATCCGCTTCTAAATTACTAAATAATTTAAAAATATTATTTTCCACATCTGGCTCAAAATTATCAATGCTATTATTATAAACTCTGACAAAACCAATGTCCCAAAAGGTCAAATCACTTCCTCCAAAATCACCCCTTAAAGTATTCCTTGCATCGTACATGACAAATTCTCCTGAAAAATCAAATTCTAGCACATCCGCATAATCAACTTCTCCAGTAGAAATACCTTCCGTAAAAGTTGGATTAAACAATTCAAAAGTTTTCCACTCGGCTAACGTAAAATCAAATACATCAATGGTATTAGAAATTTCATCTTGTAGTGCAGCAATTCTAAAACCATCTTTAGAGACGGCTACGTTTCTCCAGATTGGTTCGTCTTGTAATACTTCTTCTGTAGCTTCTCCATTACTTTCAATCGTAATTAAGTGAATGGTTTTATCTTTTGCTACAAAAACAATGAATTGTCCATCATCTGTAATACTTGGACGACTTAAAACACCAGTATTTGTAAAAGGAGCGGATATAATATCGCCTGTTCCATCTGCTATAGATAGATTACTTTTAGCATTATTTGTAAAAAGTACAAAATCACTACCTAGATTAGCTTCTACTTCTATGTCTTCTTGCCCACCAGGGTTTGAATTATCAACAGTACCAGCAGCTTCTCCTTGAATGCCAACTATATCAAAAGCTTGGGCAATAACACTTACTTCTTGACTATTATTACCATGAATATCTCTACCTGCTTGCATCAAGGAAGCACGTAAATCTACAAATTGAGAGGTATTGACTAAGTAGGTCGTCAAAGCTCGATAATAAATTTGTTCTGCTTTGTCTCGACCAATATTATTAGCTACTAAGAAAAAGGCTCTATTGGTAATCCCACTATTAATATGTACGCCACCATTATCTTGATTACCAAAAAATTGCTCCGCAACTCTATTTGGTTGATATCCTGGATCACCCAATCGAGTACCTCCATTATGAGGATCTGCCATATCTCTTAAAGCACCTGATCTAAAAATATTTCGATTCACCACATCTTCTCCTAATTGGTAATCATCTCTGTCAATTAATACGCCGAAAACATCGGAAAAAGATTCGTTCATCGCACCAGATTCTCCTTGGTATCTTAAGTTGGCCGTATTTTGGACTACGCCATGCGCAATCTCATGTCCCGCTACATCTAAGGATTTAGCCAGTGGCTCGAATGCTGTTTTTCCATTGCCATAAAACATCGCAGTACCTGTCCAGAAAGCATTGTCTAATCCAGAACCATCTTCATCAGACACATTAATTACGGATAGTACGGTTCCGCCATTTCCATTAATAGAATTTCTACCAAAGGTAGTCCGAAAATAATCATAAGCAAATCCTGCATTGCTATGGGCAGAAACAGAAATAGGGTCACTCCAGTTATTGTTATTAGTCGTTAAATGAATGGCATTAAAATCCCTGTTTTCAGGATAAGTATTTTGTGCGTTAATCGTCCAGACTGCACCAACTGGGTCGTTTGGTAATTCAGAACGACTGGCATTATACATCGGACGAGAGGCATCAATTAAGAAGAAATTAGAACCGATTTCATAAGAATTCATCGTTTGAGTAACGCCATTCAAGTCTCTTGCAGTAGAAGAGGCAGGTCCATTTTGTGGGGTGTTGACGGTTGACGGTTGACGGTTGTCGGTTGACAGTTGATGGTTGACAGTTGTCGGTTGTAAGTTATGAGTATCATTACAGGCTTCTTTTTCAGTTGTAAATTCCGTGTGGTAATGCAACTGACAGAGTGTTTTATAAGCATCAATAATTTCACCTGATTGGGCATCAATAAAATATTCCCATTCATTAGAGACATTCGGATGAAACTGAAAACGCCAAGCTAATTGAGCTTTAGTTCCATTAAGTGGATGATAGACTAAAAGTTCTGGTTCTTTTTGTTCCCCAATCAACTTTCGCTCCATCTCATTTAGCGTTTTAACCTTGGTTTTTAAACTAACATCTTGTTGAGCAATTTCTTTTGCGGCTATTTTAGAAATAGAAGGATTTACATTTTCTAAAGTAGGCGTTGGATAATTTCGCCCATTAAAAAGGTTCACTTTCCCATCTTGTGCGTGTAGCCAAACCTGCCCACCATAAACGTTGATGCCTTTATAGGCTTGTTGCATTTTAAAATGCGTTTGACCTAAATCATCCGTTTTTTATTAATAAGTCTAAATTCTTCTGTAGGATTTTGAATAGCGATAGGTGCTTTGATAGCCTGTAAATAATCAAATACCTGTAAATTAATATCCCGTCCAGCACTTACATTGTCTAAAGTACCTTTAATCATAATAGGTGCGCCTGTTTTAGAGCGCTGTACTACCTTGATTCGCTTATTAGCTGGTGTCCGATAGATAGGGATTGGCTGAGTAGGCGGTGCAAAAGCAGTAATGACTGAAGTCCTAGCAGATGGGATACCATTTAATGGACCAGATTGAATAGGTTTCAATACTCTTTTTACATCATTTTTAGATGTAGAAGGTGTATGGAGCGGTTTTCCAGTTTGCCCTAAGGCAGTTGTGGAAAAAAAGCAAGTTAATAATAAAAAGTAAAAGTACTTCATGGTTAAATTAGCTTTATAAATAAGTGGTTAATTTTTATGGATGGTTTCGTATTGGCAAATTTATTCGTTGTGATAATATTTCAAGACGAATGAAGCTGCCGATTGCGTAGTTGCCGATACTTATTCCATTGTTAAGGCTTTTAAATCAGCGTACAATGTTTCTATTTCAGCGGAGACTTCGGCTTTATTACCTCCCCAAGTGATTTTGTGATTTATATTATCTGTTTGATAAGTAATAAAATAATATCTATCACCAGGGTTATTTAAATCAATGGTTTCAATATTCATTTTTTTAGATTTCTTAAATATTTTTTTTGCAACTTTCTTTTTTACTTTTCTAAAAGATTTAAAATCTTGGGTAAAATGTTTTTTATCAAAAAGTTGTCCATTTTTTAACAAACAATATTCGGTAATAGCACCAGTAATACCACCCCCTTCTC
>JAULCF011108998.1:0-40749 GCA_032361265.1 Devaleraea mollis
CGTGCCCGTATCGCCGAACTGGCAGAGGCGACCTTCGACGAATACGAAAAGCAGGGACGGACCGGCCGTCCGGTCCGCTGGCGAATCACCCGTGAAGAACTGTTGATTCTGCTGGGCGACTTCCTCGATGCCGACAACACCCATCGTTCCACCCAACGTGCCACCCCGGTGTCGGTCGAGTTGCCGTTCGGCATGGGCGACGCACCACCGGTGGTCATCGAGTTGGCCGACGGTCGCTCACTTCGCTTCCGGGGCCTGGCTGACCGGCTCGATCGCAGCGAGGACGGCCGGACCTTCGTCACTGACTACAAGACCGGCAAGGGCAAGGAATACAAGGGCATCGACCGAGATGACCCGGTCAAGGAAGGCACCACGCTGCAACTCGGTCTGTACGCCGAGGCCGCTCGCCAACTCCTCGGCGCTGACGATGTCGATGCGCACTACTGGCTGGTGAATCAGGCCGCAGACCATGCTCGGGTCGGCTATCCGTGGACTGACGATCGTCGAGATCGACTGGTGCAGATCCTGACCGTCATCGCCGACGGCATCGAGGGCGGCGAGTTCGCCGCCGACCCCGGTGAGTGGGATGGGTTCCGAGGCACGAACGACAACTGCGCGTACTGCGACTTCGACTCGATCTGTGATCGAGAGCGAGGCGAGCAGGCTGTGGCCAAAGCTCCAGCCCTGGGTCACCGACCCAACCTGGTGTGGATCGACCCGGCCGACATCACCACCAGCGACACCAGCAACGGAGACGAGAGCGGAGCCAACGAATGACACCGCTCGACCAAGACACTCGCGATCTGATCACTCGCGACGGGCTCAGCCAGACGCTCTTCGTTGAGGCTGGGGCAGGCAGCGGCAAGACCAGTGCGCTCGTCGAGCGCATCGTCAACCTCGTGATCGTCGAAGGGGTTCGGCTCTCGAGCGTTGCTGCGATCACTTTCACCGAAGCAGCGGCGGCAGAGCTACAGGCACGCATTCGTGTTCGGTTCGAACAGATGCGAGACGACACGGATCAGGACGATGCCCAGCGGGCACGAGCCAGCGAGGCCATCGCTGATGCTGACCTTGCAGCGATCTCGACCCTGCACGGGTTCGCCAGCCGAATATTGTCAGAGTTCGCAGTCGCTGCTGGTTTGCCGCCTCAGGTGCGCGTGCTCGACGAAGTCTCTTCGCAGCTCGCTCATGAGGATCGCTGGCAACGGTTCGTCGACGCGCTCTATGACGACCCAAACAACGAGCCATTGCTGGTGCGTGCGGCGCTGCTCAATGTCGCCCTCGAGCCGAGCTACCCGAAGCACTCCACGCTCAAAGACGTGGCCGTCGACTTCAACCAGAACTTCGATCGCCTCGGCCCGCTCGCTGCGAAGGCCGGGGGTCCTGCTGATCCTCTCCCACCCGTCGACTTCACCGCCCTCGACGCCGCGGCCCTCGAGTTGTCCAACGGGCTCAGCACGTGCACCGACCCCACCGACCTCTTCTTCGAACACCTCGCGGTGAAGCTGCTTCCCGAACTGGAGCGACTCGCCCGGATCGAAGATCCCGAGCGCCGACTCGCTGCGTTGGCCGAGATCAAGGAGTTCAAGAAGGGGCGGGGACGACAGGGCAATTGGCCGGACCTCGCCGGGCTCAAGCAGGTCATCACCGAGCTGGACGAAGCCAGGGAGACCATCGTGACGGAGGCGTCGGCAGCGGTGATCCAACGCCTGCTGATTCCCATGGCGGCCGAGTGCCTTGCTGCGGCTGAACAGCGCCGCGCCGACGGTGGCCTCGAGTTTCACGACCTCCTCGTGCTCGCTCGTGAGATGTTGCGCACGAGTGAGGAAGCCCGCCTCGCGTTGCACGATCGCTACACCCACCTGCTGCTCGACGAGTTCCAAGACACCGACCCGATTCAGATCGAGTTGGCGCTCCGCATCGCCACCGCGGTCTCGTCAGGTTCGGAAGACTGGCAAGATCTCGACGTCGAAGCCGGACGCCTCTTCTTCGTTGGCGATCCCAAGCAGTCGATCTATCGATTCCGCCGGGCCGACATCGGCCTGTTCCTCCGAGCTCGCGAGCGCTTCGGACCGGAAGGGACATACGCAAAGCTCACCACGAACTTCCGCACGGTCGAACCGATTCTGCACTGGGTCAACGTGTTGTTCACCCAGCTCATGGGTCTCGGTGATGGCGATCGCCAGCCGGCATATGAACCCCTCGTGGCGTTCCGTTCCGCCGACTCCGGTGTGGATCACCGGCCCGTTCTGCTTGGTGGCCCCCACCCGGACAAGAAGGTCAAAGCCGCCGAGCTCCGTGAGCTCGAAGCCGCTGACGTGGCCGCAGTCGTGGCCGATGTGGTGGCACACCCCGATGCGTGGCCGGTTGGCGATGGCAACGGTGGCTGGCGTCCGGCCGAGTTGTCTGATGTCGCGATCCTCGTCCCGACGCGAACGTCCTTGCCGTTCCTACGAGCCGAGCTCGACGATGCCGACATCTCCTATCGCTTGTCGACGGGCACGCTTGTCTACGCCACGCAGGAAGTGAGCGATGCGCTGGCGACATTGCGAGCGGTCGATGACCCCACGGATGCGCTGAGCCTCGTGGCGGCGCTTCGCTCGCCGCTGTTTGCATGCTCTGACGCCGACCTGTTCACGTTTGTCTCTGCGGGTGGTCAGTGGGATCTCCGCCACGAGCCCCCGGTCGAGGTTCCCGCCGACCATCCGGTCCGTCTCGCTCTCGTGTCACTCCGATCGTTGTGGGAGAACCGTTGGTGGACCACGCCGTCGTCGCTGCTGGATCAGCTGCTTCGTGAACGCTCGGCCGCCATGTTGGGCTTCGGCTCGACGCGGCCGGCCGATGTGTGGCGTCGCCTGCGGTTCTTGCTCGACCAGGCTCGGTCGTTCGAAGAATCGGTCGGCGGAGACCTCCGGGCCTTCCTCGATTGGGCTGCACTCCAGGGAGCTGACCTCGCCAGGGTGCACGAGCCGATCCTTCCCGAGACTGATGACGACGCCGTTCGGATCATGACCGTTCACGGCTCCAAGGGTCTCGAGTTCCCCATCACGATCTTGTCCGGTCTCACCACCAAGCTCGACAGTCGTCGACCCGGTATTGCGGTGTTGTGGAACGACGAGGACCTGCCCGAGGTCCGCGTTCGCTCGACCGCGGCCACGCTCGGATTCGCTGCGACCTCGACCGTCGAGTCCGAAATGGACGCCCACGAAAAGCAGCGCCTGCTCTACGTCGGGTTGACCCGCGCCCGTGACCACCTCGTGGTCTCGGCCCATCACAAAGCCACTCAGGCCGGCGGCAGCTTCGGCGGCATCGTGTGGAACAAGGTCGACAGCGTCGATCTCTGGCGCCGCTTCGAGCCAGGTACCGGCGCATCGGCGGTCGGTCCGGTGGCACAGGCCATCCCGTTCCCGCTCGACGATCGTGAACGATGGGAGCGTGAGCGCGCCGTCCTCGCCGCCTCGGCCAAGACTCCCCGAGTGGTCTCCGCCACGGGCGTGGCGACCGCTGCGCTCCAGGAATCAGCCCGGACCGAAGCACCAGCCGAGCCCGACCTCGATGATGACGGCGCTGACCAGACCGACGACAGCATCGTGCGCAGTCGGCGTCGCGGGCGGGCAGGCTCATCGATTGGTTCCGCGACACACGCCGTGTTGCAGATGATTGATCTGGCTGACCCGTCAGATCTTGATCTGCACGTGAGGCAGCAGTGCGCGGTCGAAGCCATCCCCGAACACGAAGGCGTTGTGGCGTTGCTCGCCCGTTCCGCTCTGAACTCTGATGCTGTGCAGTTGGCGATCGATGCTGCTGGCAAGGGAGCGACGCACCACAAGGAACTCTTCGTTGCTGCGCCAGTGGGCGATCGAGTGATCGAGGGCTACGTCGATCTGCTCATCGATACTCCCGACGGGCTCATCGTGGTCGACTACAAGACGGACTCGGCCAGGACCGAGGCAGAGATCGACGCCAAGCTCGCGTCGTATGCATTGCAGGGAGCGTCCTATGCGGTGGCGCTGGAAACAGTCACCAACCGTCCGGTGATCGATTGCCTGTTCGTGTTCTGCAACACCAAGGGGGCGATCGAGCGTTCGGTGACCGACCTCGACGGCTTGAAAGCTCAGGTTCGCTGGCTTCTCAGTGAATCCAGTTGATCTGCCGATGAGAGAGTGACGATTGACTTCGCCCGATCGGCCTGTATGAATGGAGCCCGGTTCGGCGGAGTGCTGAACGAAGGAGTTCGTCGTGCCCCGACCCATCTGGAGTGGAGCCATTTCATTTGGCCTCATCACGATCCCGATCCGCTTGTTCCCTGCGGTTCGGAAGAAGAGTGTGTCCTTCAACCAGCTCGATGGTGAGACTGGCTCGCGCATCAAGATGAAGCGGGTCTCGGCCGACAGCGGCGAAGAAGTCGCCTTCGGCGACATCGTCAAGGGCTACGAGGTCACGAAGGGCAACTACATCACGATCACCGACGACGAGATGTCGTCCCTCGATCCAAAGAAGAGCCGCACGATCGACATCGCTGAGTTCGTGCAGCTGTCCGAGATCGACCCGCTGTATTTCGACAGCGCCTACGTCGTAGCCCCAGACGAGCTGTCGGCCAAGGCCTATGCAGTGCTCGAGCAGGCCATGGAGAGCGCCGGCATGGTGGCGATCGCCACGTTCGTGATGCGAACCAAGCAGTACCAGTGCGCACTGCGGGCGTCGGACGGCAAGTTGCTGCTCTCGACGATGGTCTATGGCGACGAGGTCGCTGACTTCTCCGAGATCGAGGCCTTCGAGTACCTCGAAGACGTCGAGGTCAAGCCGGCTGAGTTGGCAATGGCAGAACAGCTGATCGAATCGCTGACGGAATCGTTTGACCCGATGAAGTACGAAGACACCTATCGCGAACGCGTGATGGAGCTGATCCAGGCCAAGTCTGATGGGTTGGAACTCGCCCCGATCGAGGACGACGGCCCCACTGCCGACGTCATCGACCTCGCTGCCGCACTCGAAGCCAGCGTGGCGGCCGCCAAGGCTGCCCGCGAGCGTCACCCGACGGCGACGGCGGAAGACGAGGCTCCGGTCAAGAAGAAGTCGACCAAGAAGCCAGCGAAGAAGGCCGCCAAGAAAGCGACGGCCAAGAAGGCGTCTGCTGAGAAGACCCGCAAGTCGGCGTGACGCAGCGGGTCGAGGTCATGCTGGCCTCGGCTGGCGCCAACAGTGCGGGAACCAACACCGAATCCATCGGGCGGATCGATCGAGATCGCGAGGCCTGGCAGATCGAGCGGAAGCTCGACGGGTACCGACTCGTCGGGATCTGTGTCGACGGTGACGTCACACTGCGGACCCGCAACGGACTCAACGCCACAACGGCCTACCCAGAAGTCGTCGAGGCCCTCAACGATCAGCCGTACGCGAACTTCGTGATCGACGGTGAGGTCGTGGCCGATCGGGCGGGTGGGCTCACCAGCTTCGAACGTATGCAGCAACGGCCCGCCACCCGGCCGGCGGCCCCCCAAGAGGTCAAAGCAATTCCCGTGCGGTTCTGCGCGTTCGATCTGCTCGAAATGGAGGGCGTTGACCTCAGAACGATCTCGCTCGACCGCCGTCGGGCCTTGCTCACCGATGGTTTCGAGTTCGGACCGACGCTTCGACTCAGTCCGATTCTCGAAGGCTCTGCCGCCGGGTTGATGGAGCAAGCGGCGGCCGAGGGTTGGGAAGGGGTCATCGCCAAGAAGCGAGACGCCACCTACAAGCCCGGTCGAGCTCGGTCGTGGCTGAAGCTCAAGTGTCTGCTGCGAGACGACTTCGTCATCGTGGGCTGGACGCCTCCGACCGGCGGTCGGGTCGGTATTGGAGCGCTCGTGCTCGCCACTCGGGTGAAAGGAACCTACGTCTTTGCCGGCAAGGTCGGTACGGGGTTTGATGACGACATGCTTCGCTCGTTGCGAACCGAACTGGCGTCGATCGAAGTGCCCGAATCGGTGTTCTCGAGCGACCCAACGGATCTGCGGATGGCACGCTGGGTCCAGCCTCGGCTCGTGTGTGAGGTCGGTTTCAACGAGTGGAACTCGACTGGACATGTTCGCCACCCGCGATTTCTCGGCCTTCGGCCAGACAAGGATCCAGTAGACGTGGAACGAGAACAGAGCCCGATCACCGTGCAACTGTCGAGCCAAGACAAGGTGCTCTTCGCCGACATCGACGGCACCAAGGGGGAGATGATCAACCACTACGAGTTGGTGGCCGCCAAGATGCTCATGGAAGTGGCAGATCGGCCGCTCGTGCTCGAACGCTTCCCGAATGGTGTGGACAAAAAGGGCTTCTACCAGAAGAACACGCCCGATCATGTGCCCGACTACATCTCTCGGCTGGTCGTCCCTTCGAAGAGTCAGGGAGAGATCGTCTACTCGGTGATCCACGACGCCAACGGCCTCGTGTACCTCGCCAACCAGGGCACCGTGGTGTTCCACACACTGTTGAGTGCTGCGGACGATCCCGATCATCCGATCGAGATCATCTGGGACCTCGACCCGGCCCACAACGACATTGCTTCGGTGCAGTTGGCCGCCCGCATGCTGCGCGATCAGCTCGGTGAGCTCGGTCTGGAGCCCAGGGTGAAGACCTCGGGGTCCAAGGGACTGCACATCCACGTCGACGTCACCGATACCGCGGACTCAGGTGTCGGCTTTGCCGCGACTCGTGCGTTCGCCGAGCGCATCGCGTGGGACCTTGTCGCTGCTGAGCCTGATCGTTTCACGCTCGAGTTCTCCAAGAAGGATCGCAAGGGTCGGCTGTTGCTCGACATCATGCGCAACGGGCACTCGTCGCACGCCGCTGCTCCCTATTCGATGCGGGCGGTGCCCGAGGCCTCGGTGGCAGCACCGCTGTCGTGGGAAGAAGCGCTGTCCGATGACTTCCATCCCCGGATGATCACGATGCGTTCGATGGGGGAGCGCCTTGCCGCCGGCATCGACCCCTGGGCTGACCGGCCCGCACCGTCGGTCACGATCATGGAAGCGGCTCAGTCGCTGCTGTGAAGAGGCGGCTGTTGGTGCCATGAATGCGGGGAGTATTCAGAAGCGAGCCAGGAGACCAGAGACGTGAGCGGCCTCGATCTCTTCTGGCGAGACTTCGTTGTCGCCATCGGTGTCGACGAGGTCGAAGAACTCGCCGAGTCCGATGGCTCGGTAGGAGCGCCCTTCCTCATTTGCGTATTCGGTGACTTCAGCGAGCGAGACGAGGTCGTCTGCGTTGGCATCGGTGCCGTCGAAGGCGAATGCTGGGTCGACGGTTGCTTGTTCGTCGGCATCGAGCACATCGTCGCTGTCGGTGTCGTACAGATCGAAGAAGGCGACGAGTCCGATTTCGCGTTCGAGCGCTCCGTCCATGAACTCATCGAGTTCGGCCCGAGTCACGGTGACGTCACCGTTGAGATCGGCGTTGCTGAACGGTCCATGTTCTCCAACGTTCTGTGGACCTGAGGTCAGCAGATCGTCCTCTGTGCCCTCGCCACCTTCGCCGGGGGGAGGTCCTTGGCTCTCGCCACCTTCGCCGGGGGGAGGCCCTTGGCCTTCGTCTCCCTCGACGGCAACCGGTGGTTCGGCGTCCTCGGTTACCGCTGCTTCTACGACGTTTTCGGCAACGAGTTCGGTGCTGGTTGTTGCTTCTGACGGGTCATCGGTGGAGATCGCTGTGTCAGCCGAGCTGCTTCCGCAGGCTGCCATCAGGAGGCCAAAGGCCAGGAGGATCGCAGTTGATCGCTTGACGCATCGAGAGGTGACCCTGGAGCCGACCGTGGAGGTGTTGGTTTCGGTGTTCGCTTCAGTTTCCATAGCTCCCACGTTGGCGCTCAACCTTGTGAGGAGGTTGTGAGCGGGCGCAGAGGTAGCTGCGAATGTTTGTCGACAGACGTTCCGCGAGCGCCTCTCGATGCCCAGACGTGGCTCCGGCCAAGATGTGCGCTCAGTCCGAGATTGCCTGGGCTGCTCGGCCGACGTCATCTTGGTTGTGTTGAAATCGAGGATCTTCACCCGCTGCTCGATGGGAGGAAGGAGAGCTTCTCGACGACCGGTTTGATCGAACGCCGGCTGGGGGAGACACCCTCGTTTTGCATGAACTCTCGGGGAGGCGAACCGAGCTCGGAACGGAACGCAGCAACGAATGCGCTCGGTGATGCGTAGCCAACAGTAACGGCGACGCTCGTCACGCTCTCGCCCCTGGCCAGCATGGCAACGGCAGCGAGGATGCGAGCGCGTCGTCTCCATTGTCCCAGGCTCATCTGGGTTTCTGTTTTGAACCGCCGTTCGATGGTTCGGCGGCTTGCGTTTGCCTCTCGAAGCCGATCCTCGAGGTCGACCGCCGGGTCCGACATGATCGTTGTCGCGAGTTCTCTCGCCACGGGGTCAATGGGAAGTGCCAGGTGGAGTGGGGCTTCGGGTTCGTTGGCCAGACGGTCGGCAAGCAAGGTGATGAGGGCTGCACTCGCCGGCGTCTCGATGTTCAGCGGAGCGGAGGCCACAGCATGGGTCAGGAGTTCGCGGGTCAACGGAGTGAGGTTCACGACTCGGAAGTCTTCGCCGATGACCCCGAGGCGCTGTTCGACGTAGAGGCACCGGACGGCAGCGCGTCGAGCGGTGTCGATCTGCACGCGTGTCCCATCGGGAACACAGAGTGCTCGATGGGCAGGCACGGTCCACGCCTGGTTGTCGGTGATGGCGGTGAAGAGGCCGGAGCGAGCAAACACGAGGTAGTCCCAGCCCGGTTGAGTGGGAAGCAGCACTCGCCCCGGAGGGTGGGTGATGGAGTAGCCACGCACCTGTGATGCTCTGTGGCGAGAATTCGACATGATCGGACGAACTGTAGAAGGTCAGCCGCCCGAGGTTCTGTCACGATGACGGCATGACTTCACCGCTGACCCACTTTGCGATCAACACCGATGACGTCGACGCCACCCAGGCGTTCTACGGCTCGGTTTTCGGCTGGACGTTCCAGGAGTACGGGCCCCCTGGTTTCGTCCAGGTCATGGACGAGGCGGGTCAGGCGCCGGTGGGGGCCATTCAACAGCGTCGCCAACTGCTCGCCGATGCGCCGACGTTCGGGTTCGAATGCACCTTCGGAGTGGACGATGTCGATGCGGCTCGTGAACGCATCCTCGCTGCAGGAGGTCAGATCCTGATGGAGAAGTTCACCATCACTCAGGTGGGACACCTCATTGCGTTCCAAGACCCCGGAGGCAATCCAGTGCTTGCAATGCACTACGACACCACTGCCGAGTAGACGGGTCAGGCCTGGAGGCGAGCCTTCAAGTCGTCGTAGTCATCGGTGTACTCCCAGTACACGACTCGTCCGAACGGGGAGGAGATCAGAATCGTGTTGTCGGTGACTGACAAGATGCGATCGATGGCCACGAGTTTGCGACTCGCCTCGCTGACCTCGACGTGTTCGGTCACTTCGACATCAGCGTCGTCGTACCCGTGGACAATGGTGTGATCCTTGAGCATCAACTCGATGTAGGCCATGCCGCAATCTACTGGCGTCATGAAGACGGCTGGGCGGTCACCCTGGCGACGAGGGTCGTGAAGTCGTTGCAGAGTTCGTGGGCTGGACGCGTGCAATCGTTGTCGAGCCAGTCCCGACAGACCGCCATCAGCGCACCAGCGAGAAATTGCGAGGTCATCGACGCTGCTTGCGACTCGACGGCTCGTGCGGTCAGGTGGCGGTACCAGGCGTCGGCGAGTTGGCGGTGAAAGACATCGGTGATCTCACTGAGGAGCGGTTGGCTCAAGAGTGGCCGCATGACGGGCCGCATGTCTTCGACATGATCGAACAGCGGCTGGAGGTCAGGCAGGTCTTCGCCCGATGTCCCGATCGGCATCGTGATCGAGGGGATGGCGGCAGTGAGCAGATCGAACTTGTTGTCGAAGTGTGTGTAGAACGTCGACCGTCCGAGACCAGTCCGGTCCAGCAGATCTTGGACTCTGATCTTCTCCCAGCGCTTCTCCTGAATGAGTTCGAGAAGGGCATTGGACAACATGCTGCGAGTTCGTTCCGGCCGGGGATCGGTCGCGCGGCTCGTGAAGGTTTCGGACAATGCTCGCCTTTCGTGCAGAACCGAACAGATCACACGATCTGTTCCTGGTCGGGATCGAAACGTCATCGTAGTTTCTGAACATGAAGTTCGAAAACGACATTTCTCCTCCGACCTCCACGTGGTCGACTGTCCGTGATCACCTGCCGGTTCTGCTGCTCGGGGGCGGTGCGATCGCAGTGTTCCTCGGGCTCCACATGGCCGCAACCGGGGTGGTCGTCCTTGCTGCGCTCCACCTCGTCGCTGGTCTCGTCGCGGTCGGTGGGCAGCAGTTGCGGAAGTCGCGTGGAGCGCAGGCGGAGGTCCGATGAATGCCATCTCGGTTCGCTCGATCACCAAGGACTTCGGAGATGTTCGCGCCGTCGATGGCGTGTCGTTCGAGGTTCCCTACGGATCGGTGACGGGATTCATCGGTGCCAACGGCTCTGGGAAGACCACGACGATGAGGATGATGCTCGGTCTGATCCACCCGACGAGCGGCGTGGCGCTACTCGCCGGAGGTCGACTCCGAGACCTGCCGGAGCCGAGGCGCCGGGTGGGTGCCGTTGTCGATCGGATCGGAGCCCATCCAGGGCACTCCGGCCGCCAACACCTGACGACCATCGCTCTGGCGAGCGGGTTCTCGTTGGGTCGAGTCGATGAATGTCTTGATGAGGTGGGGCTGCTCGACGCTGCTGATCGACCCATCCAGCAGTATTCGATGGGTATGACGCAGCGCTGTGCCCTCGCAGCTGCTCTGCTCGGCAACCCCCAGATCCTGGTGCTCGACGAGCCCTCGAACGGTCTGGACCCTGCCGGTATCCGCTGGTTGCGCGAGCGAATGCGCGGATGGGCGGACGGTGGTCGAGCCGTGCTGGTGTCCACCCATCAACTCGCTGAGCTTTCGGTGATCGTCGACCATCTCGTGGTCATCGACCACGGAACGGTGGTGTTCCACGGACCCGCCGCTGACCTCCGAGGAGCGAACGCTTCACTCGAAGATGCCGTGTTCGAGCTTGTGGCCGAACGAGCCGTTGCTGGGCAGGCGACCGGTCGCTCGAGTGTGTCGACGGTGGCGTCGTGACGGCGCTTGCTGGCGGGCATCCCGCGCTGGCGTCGAGTCGACCTGCAGCGCGCCTTGGCCGATTCGTTCGTGCCGACATCCTCAACGTCAGGTCAACACCGACCGCCAAGGCGTTGCTGTTCGGCTCAGCGGTCATGGCGTGTTTGTCCTGTGTCGCCAACTTGGCAACCATGGCTGATGCTGAGCTCGGGTCGCCCGGCACCGTCCAGCTCGCCATGCATGCGTCGACGGTCGCGACGCTCGTCTTTGCCCTGGTGGCAGGTGTTGTCTCCGCGACCGCTGACGTTCGGTTTGGGCGAGTGGATCAGCTGTTGCTCACCGATCCGAATCGTTCGATGGTGGTCGCAGCCAAGGCGTTGGTCGCCATGCTGGTTGGTCTTGCCTACGGCATCGTTGGATCCATCGTTGCGGTCTCCGCGACCGCAGGCTTCTTTGCAGTGAAGGGCGAGTCGCTCGATGTGTTCTCAGAGGCGGTCGTTCGGCCACTCGCCGGTCTGTTGGTCGGTGCCAGCCTGCTCGGAGCTTGTGGCATCGCCGTTGGTGTGATCGTTCGCCACCAACCAGCGGCATTGGCGGGGTCCCTGGCATGGCTCTTGATCATCGAGCCAACCGTGCTGCTGGGGCTGCCTGATGTTGGGCGCTGGCTGCCTGGCGCTGCCGGTCTTGCACTCACCGTGAGTCCCGACCCGAACCTGCTGGGGCAACTGGATGGTGCCGTCCTGTTGCTCGCATGGTCGGTCGTGGCGAGCGCGGTTGCGTTGAGGGTGTTCCGTCGAGCGGATCTCTGAGATGTCGACGAACAGCTCAGGCAGTGGGCGTCGCCTCGACGACGGCCCTGATGCGCTCGAGCGTCGTTCGCATGCCGTCGATGTTGGTCTTGCCTCGGAGTTTGCCGAGGGTGGCCCAGTAGATCTTGTTGGCACAGGTCGGTTCGAGCGTGAACGACTCGGTCACGCTGGTGGCGTCGCCGTCGGGCTCGAGTTCGTACCGCCAGTTGTTGAGCGTCTTGCCCTTCATGACCACGGCAAACCCGAAGATGTGTTCGGGCTCACACTCGGTCACGACGCATTCGCTCCAGTAGATGGGCCCTTTCTGGTTGCGCTTGACGTGACCACGGAATCGGTTGCCGACCGCCGGGCCGGTGGCGCCGTCGAGCCATTCGGCCTCGAAGGTCTCGGGGCTGAACTCGCCGATGCGGGTGATGTCGCTGACGAGCTCCCACACGACATCGATCGGGGCGTTCATGTTGACCGTGACGTCGCCGTTCATGGTGGCGAAGGTAGCGGCAGGATTCAGCGGCGGCGAACGAAGCCCAAATGGGCAGGCTGGTAGCTTCGCCCCATGATGCGAGTGCGGGTGGGGTCATCGATTGCTCTGGTCACCGTGGGTCTCGCCATTGCCGTCTACCCGTTTCTCAGTGTCTGGCGGCTTCAGCAGCAGGTGCTCGATGAGGTCCCGCTTCCAGAGGGAGCGGCCGTCATCATCGAGGGCACGTCTGACGACGCAATCAGAGACAGCGAGTTCGTGCTGGCGTTCCGCGGCATCAGCTCGTCGATCGAAGAGACCGAGCAGACGTTGCTCGCCGATGGTTTCCAATCCGATGGCCCAGAGCTCGAGGGGCGATCGACGTTCACCGCTCCGTGCTGTGGGGGTTACGACGCCGTGATGGTGTCGGTCTTCGAGGGGCGAGACGGCATCACCGGACTGCGCTATTCGGTCACTGACCACGACATCACCTCGACCTGGATCTTCATCAATGGCTTCGGTGGTCTCCTCATGGTGGGCGGACTCGTCCTCTCCGTTTCGGCCAGCGGCCGAAGGGCCAAGTCGACGGCGGGGGTCGACCGCGACCAGACTCCGGTTTCCGCAATCTGAGGAGCTGTCATGTCTGACTCATCTGCCACCACCGGTTCAGCGTCTGTTCGCGTCGACGCGTCACCTGAGGCGGTGTACGCCTACCTCACGAATCTGGATCTCCTTCCCGAACTGAGCCCGGAGAACGTGCGTTGCGAGCTGCTCGAAGACGCCACCGAGTTGGCCGTCGGAGCGAAGTTCCGAGGGCACAACAAGGCCGGCGACTATGAGTGGCACGCCGATTGCGAAGTCACGGTCCTGGATGCGAACCAAGCGTTCGCCTACGAGGTCCCGCCGAAGTTCGAGCACGCCACGGTCTGGAGCTACGCCATCGAGCCCGACGGATCTGGGTCGATCGTGACCGAGCGCTTCAGTGCTCCCATGTTGGCATTGCCTGACGTCTACCCCGGCAAGATCGAAGGCCGTCGCGACAATCTGGAGAAGGCCTGCGAGACCACGATGGCCAACTTGAAGGCGGCGCTCGAAGCCTCCTGAGCCCGAATTGGGGGTCAGGAAGCAGCGGGGATCGACACGGCTGTCACACCCCCTGCGTACCATCGTCACATGCGCATTCTGCACACCAGCGATTGGCACCTCGGCCGATCCTTCGGCGACTTCAACCTGCTCGATGAGCAGCGTGGTTTTGTCGACTGGTTGGTCGAGACCACGGAAGCAGAACAGGCCGAGTTGGTGGTCATCGCTGGTGATCTCCACGATCGTGCCGTGCCGCCAGCTGCTGCGGTCACGCTGTTCTCCGATGCCGTGCGCCGGTTGCGCGCTGTTGGAGCTGAAGTCGTTGCCATTGCGGGCAACCACGACAGCGGCGAGCGTGTCGATGCGTTCGACGGCCTCGTCGACGCCGGCGGCATCGTCATTCGGGGCGGCTACCGCGCTGCGTCAACCGTCACCGTTCGCGAATACAGCGACGGCCCATTGGCGATCGTCGCCCTGCCGTTCCTCGAGCCGCTTGCGGCGCCCATCGAGACACGTGAACAGATTCGGCTCGGCCAGTCATCGCCCCGCCTGTCGCATGAATCGGTGCTCGTCCACGCCATCGAGGGCGCCAAGGCCGATCTTCCCGAGGGCATGCGATCACTGGCGCTGGCCCACGCCTTCGTCACCGGTGCAGCACCTTCGGACTCCGAGCGAGAACTCGCCGTCGGCGACAGCGGCATGGTCTCCGCCGACATCTTCGACCCGTTCGACTACGTCGCACTCGGACACCTCCATCGCCCGCAACTCGTGGCAGGCGCCGAACACATTCGCTACTCCGGCTCGCCGCTGCCGTATTCCTTCGGCGAACGCCATCAAAAGGTCGTGCTCTCGATCGACCTCGCACCCGATGGCACGGTCACCTCTCGTGAGATCCCCATCGAGGTCGGTCGACCCGTCGCCACGGTGAAGGGTTCGTTCGACGAGGTCATGGCGGGTCCGGGCAACGACCAGGCATGGATTCGCGTCGAGTTGCTCGACGCAGCGGTGATTCCCGATGCCCACCGAGCGCTGCGGGCCAAGTTCCCGTGGCTGGTCGAGATCGCTCGTGTGGCCAGCTCCGCCCCGTCCGGTCACCGCCTGACTGCCGCTGAAGTGCGCACTCGCCCGCCGGCGGCTCTCGTTCGTGACTTCTGGGCCGAGGTGTCCAACGTCGACGCCAACGATTCCATTGCCGCCGTGCTCGACCACGCCATTCACCTCGCCCAGAACGAAGGCGAAAACGCACCGGCCGAGGCGCCAACGGAGCAAAGCGAAGTCGGAGCGGCGTGAAGCCCATCAACCTCGAGATGCATGCGTTCGGCCCGTACGGGGATCGTGCCGTGGTCGACTTCGAGCCTCTCGCCGACGTTGGCCTCTTTGTTGTTTCGGGGCCGACGGGTGCGGGAAAGTCGACCATCTTCGACGCCATCTGTTTTGGCTTGTACGGATCGCTCTCTGGCGCTCGGGCTGGTCACAATGATGTCCGGTCCCACTACGCCGAGCCCCATGCCAAATCCACGGTGATCTTGGTCTTCGATGCCGAGAGTCAGCGTTGGCGGGTGACTCGCCAGCCATCCCAAACCGTGCAGAAGCAGCGCGGGAGTGGCACCACGGTCCAGCCCGCCACCGCAGTCCTCGAGCGTTGGAATGGAACGGGCTGGGAGCCAGACACGACCAAGGTTCGTGACGTCACCGCCCGGTGCCGAGAGCTGGTGGGCCTCTCGCTCGAACAATTCGAGCGCGTCGTCCTTCTGCCCCAGGGCAAGTTCGCCGAGGTGCTCAACGCCAAGACCAGCGAACGTTCCGAGCTGTTGCGCACGCTGTTCGGTTCCGAGGTCTTCGACCGCGCCGCCGACATCTTGGCGGAGCAGGCCAAGGAAGGAGAACGCTCTCTTCAGGGAGTCAACGAGCAGCGGTCGGTGTTCCACCAACGTGCTGTCGATGCCATCGAACGGGTCGAGAGCGCCATTGCCGACTTGCCCGCAGACGCCGCTGCCGCCGTCGCCTCTGACAACGAACGCACCGAACCAGCGGTCGAGACGCAGCTGTCGCTACTCGAACCAGCGGTCGATGTCGTTGTCGATGACGTCGTCGAGGCCGAAGATGATCCGGCGGCGGACCTCGAGGCATTGGTCCGCGGACCCGTCGCCAAGCTCAGTGAACTCGTCGAGCACCGCCGCCTGGCAGCCGAAGTCGCCCGAACCGAGCGGGATCGAGCAGAGGCTCAGCGGCGGGCCATCGACCAACGAACCGAGACGCTGCGTTTGCTCACCGTGCTCGAGGCGAAGACCGACGAAATGACGGCAACGGCAGCTCGCATCGAGGTGGGGCGTAAGTTGATCGGTCTCGAGTCTGCGCTCGCCGACCGCCACGGTCGTCGGCAGCAGCTGGCTCAGGCCGAACGCACGATGGGTGAGCTCTGGCAGCAGAGTCAGGGGCTGTTGGTCAGCGCCCTCCCTGGAGTAGCCGACGATGTCACGACGGCAACGTCCGCGACACCAGAGCTCGTCAGCGGGTTGTTGGATCGAGTGGCCGCTCGCACCGCAGCCCTCGACCTCGTTGCCGAGGAACGCCAGCGGGTCGAACAACTCCGGCGCGAGCACGGGCAGCTCGTCGAGCGGGTGACCCACCTGGATGCCCTCGAAGAGCGGGCACACAACGAAGCCACAGTCGCTGCGACCGAGATCGCCACCCTCGTGGCCGAGGAAGACCAGCGCCAACTCGTCGCCAGCCAGGGCCCGAAGCTCCAGGATCAGGTCGCAGCCCTCGACACCGTCCTGGCCACCCGCCAGAGGGCTGATGCCGCCGCAGCGGAGCTCGAGCGCACGGTGACCCATCGTTCCATGGTCGAGACGGGTGCATCGAAGGCGCAGGCGGCGATTGCCTCCGCCGACACCGAGATCGTTGCGCTGTCGGTCGTGGCCGATGACCTGATGGTTCGACGTCAAGCGGCCACAGAAGCCCAGCGCCGCATTGTGCGGCGGACCGAATTCGACCGAGCCACCGTCGAGTTGTCGAAGGCGACCCGAGCCGCTGAGGCAACAAAGACCGCGGCCGACGCCACCTTCGCTGCCTTTGTCGGCCAGACGGCTCCACGGCTTGCTGCTCAACTGGTCGACGAGGAACCCTGTCCGGTCTGTGGGTCATGTGAACACCCCGCTCCGGCGGGGGAGGACCAGCTGACCGATAGCGGTTCGGTCGATGCTGCATCGGTCGAGCAGGCGTCGGCGCTCGCATCTGCCGCTGATGCCGAGCAGAGCCGATGGCGAACCACTGTCGCCAACGTGCTCGAAGACGACCCGCAACTGTCCTCGGTCGAGTTGTCTGTGCTGGTTGACGTCAACGCTGCTGCCGCTGCGGCGTTTGCTGCTGCTGAAGAAGCGGTGAGCAGCCGGGAGCAGCTCGTGGCTCATCGCGCACAGCTCGCCTCCCACCTGGTCGACACCCAGGCGTCAGTCGAACAGGCGACCGCAGATGTTGCCGGGGCACAGCTGGCCTTGCGCGAACTCGAAGGGGCGCTGGGAACAGCGGTCTCGCTCACCCAAGCGGAACTCCAAGAGCAACGGAGCACCCTTGCCGAACAGCGAGCCGCAGCCGAATCAGCGGTCGGCCGTCTTGTGTGGATCAAAGCCCGTCGGGACGAGATCAGCGACGCCAGTGCCGAAGCGGAGCGTTTGTCGAAGCAACGCGCCGTCGATCGTGCCACGGCGGCTGAACGCGTCGACCAGCTGGTGTCCACCATCGCGGCGAGCGAACGTCAGCTCGAGATCGTCCTCGACGGTGAAGAGCTCTCGGCTCGTCAGGCCGTGGTGAAGTCGCTGCGCATCGCTCTGGCCGGCTGGCAGGAACACGCGCTGACATATGCCGGCCTCGATGCGGCTCGTCTTTCGAGTGAGGGCCACGTGTCGTCGATCGTGGAAGCAGCGGGGTTCGAAGACGAAGCGGCGGCGACCGCTGCAGCGCTCCCGTCAGCGGTGCTGGAGCAGCTCGAGGCCAGTCACGGCCGATGGAGCCATGAACTGACGGCTCACCAAGCAGCGCTCGCCACCTTTGCGGTGCAGGACCTCCCTGACCAACGCCCTGACATCGAAGAACTGACCGCCACCGCTCTTGCCGCCGCTGACCTCCACCGCGAAGTCGGCCACGCACTCAACACCATCGAGCAGGCAGTCCAGAGCGCTCGTGCCGACCTCGTTGATGTGGCAGCTCTCGATGCCGCTCATGCTGAGCAACGGGCCGCTCACGAAACGCTGCAGCGCGTTGCCCATGTCGTTCGGGGCCAGAACAGTCGTCGGCTGTCACTCGAGAACTGGGTGCTGTCGGTGTATCTCCATGATGTGGTCGAGCATGCGAACCTGCACCTGTCGACCATGAGCAACGGCCGATACCGACTCGCTGTGCAAGACGCCCCGTCCAGTCAGGTTGGCCAGCACGGCCTCGATTTGGTCGTGGACGACGCCCACACCGGCCGGGTGCGCTCGAGCATGTCGCTTTCGGGCGGCGAGACCTTCCAGGCCTCACTGGCCTTGGCTCTCGGCCTTGCCGACGTCGTGATGCTCGGCCGGGCAGGACTGCATCTCGATGCCCTGTTCGTCGACGAGGGCTTCGGCTCACTCGACGCCGATGCAATCGATCAGGCCATCACCGTGCTCGACGGTCTTCGCAGCAGGGGTTCGATGGTCGGGGTGATCACCCACGTCGAGGCGCTGAAGAACGCCTTGCCTGTGGCGATCGATGTGCAGCCTCGTTCAGATCACCGCGGCTCGGAGATCCGCCAGGTGGCCTAGCTGCTTCGGCTCGGTTACTTCTTGCCCGATGCAGCGCGGCTGCGACGGGGAAGCATGGTTCCCTCGGGAACAACCACGGGGTTCTTGTAGCTGGGCTTGTCCGGGAGTGCCCCGCCGTCAACGGCAACCGCACCTTCGGGAATCACTGGTGTCGGGTCGGGGAGGAGCGGCTCGTCGCTGATCTCGGTGCTGATGGCCGGAGCTTCTTCTCCAACATCAAGGCCCTCGAGGAGCGAGGCCACAAGCGCAAGGTCGACGCCGGGTACGGCTCGTCCCTTTCCTGCAGGCGGAGCGTCCATTTCGGTGGCGATGGCCGCAGCGGCAGCTGCTTCGGCGGCGAGGTCGACCACGGGGGCTGGCTCGGTGGTGAGCGCAGCAGGGATCGCCGGGGCTTCGACTTCTGCAGCGTCGGTCGGTTCGGCTGGAGCGTCGGTCGGTTCTTCTGGTGAAGGAGCAGGCGCAGCAGCGGGCACGACGCTGGGCGCAGCCATCATCATCGGCGCTGCAGTTGGCGGAACGTTGCCGTTTGCGTCGAGCATCATCTCTTCGACGAGCTGGAGGCCAACCATGTCCTTGTGATTGCCGGAGACGGTGAGTTGTTCAGTGATGTCAGCAAGCTGCACGTGGCCGTTGAAGAGGATGGACGTCGTGTTGACTTCGAACCAACCCATCTCCGCGTCAGGGTCGCGGTTGACGATGTCGCCCACCTCGATGTCCTCCAAACGGGACTTGATGACTTGGATCGCGCGCCTCTTCACTCTTCTCTTATCGACCGAAAGTCCTATCGACATGAGGAGAAGGCGACCGATCCCGGCAGGTAGGTTGGCCCGATGACGACCGGATCAACCCCTGGCCTGGTGTGCGGACACCACCATCTCTACTCAGCGCTGGCTCGCGGCATGCCAGCGCCGCCGTCCACACCGACCAATTTCCAGCAGATTCTCGAGCAGGTCTGGTGGCGTCTCGACACCGCTCTCGACCTCGAAATGCTGGAATGGTCGGCCAAGCTCGGTGCACTCGAGGCGCTGGAAGCTGGCTGCACCGCGATCGTCGACCACCACGAATCGCCGAATGCAATCGAGGGAAGTCTCGATGTCATCGCCGATGCATGTGCCGAGGTCGGTGTGCGTGTGGTGTGCGCCTATGGCGTGACTGACCGCCATGGCAAAGAGGGCGCCGCTGCAGGCCTCGCCGAGAACGAGCGCTTTCTCGCTGCAGGCGGCCGAGGGATGGTTGGCATCCACGCTGCCTTCACGTGTGACTTCTCCACGATCGATGCTGCGGTCGACCTGGCCGATCGTTTCGGCGTTGGTGTGCACGTCCACGTTGCTGAGGGAAGCGCCGACGCCGGCGGCGGTGCTGAACTGGCCCGGCGGAGCAAAGACAACTGGTTGCTCGTCCACGGAGTTCACTTGCCCGACGGCATCGAGATCAAGGGCACGCTGGCCCACAACCCGCGATCCAACATGAACAACGCCGTGGGCTACGCACACCCGGACCGATTTGAGTGCGACATCGTGCTCGGAACCGATGGGATCGGTGCTGACATGCTCGACGAGTTCCGGGTTGCCTACGTGGCTGGCCGCGCGGTGAACGTCGAGACCTCACCCGACACGGCATGGTCGTGGCTCGAAAACGGCTGGAAGCTCGTGCCCGAGGCCAAGAACGACACCGTCACCTGGTCATACGAGCACATGGAGCCCTGGCGCCTGGCCTTCACGACCAACGTGCAAGCCAAGGACGTCATCGTCGACGGCAAGCAGATCCTCGATGACGGCGTCGCCACCACGGTCGATGCCGATGAGGTTCGAGCCAAGGCAGCCGAACAAGCCGAACGTCTCTTCGCCAAGCTCTGAGCACATGGCCTGGTCGAGGGCGGTCGGCTCAGCGCCAACGGTGCGCGGTGGCGACCGCCTCGATGGTGACCGCAGAGGCCAGCAGTAAGACGCCAGCCACGATGCCGATCGTGGTGAACGAACCGCCGGTGACCAGCGCCCCACCCGCTGTGGGCCCAACGACTCGACCGAACGCCATGGCCGCCTGAGCGTCGCCGACCCGGTCAGAGGGGAACACCGAACGGTCGGCCAGCATCGAGAAGATCTCGGGCACGGCGCTCCAGAAGCAGAGGCCCCACAGGGCGACGATGGCGAAGAACATCGTGGGCGAGTTCGTCTGGGTCAACAGGATCGAACAGAGGCCGATGATGGCAATCCAGAGCCCAGGGAGTCGGCGGCGGCCGGAGAACCGGGCGGCGGGGATGCCAGCGAGCGCGTTCAGACTCAGGGCCACCGACGTCGCCATGGCGGACATGCCGAGATCTTCCGCGATCAGGCGGACGAAGACGAACACGGCTGACGCAGCGCCGAGCATGACCCCCATGCTCAGCAGCACCAGCCGAACACCAGGGGTGGCGATCGGGTTGCGTTTGGACGGAATGTTGTTCTCCGCGACCGTGATCGGCAACACCAGGCCGATGGCGGCAATCACGGTGAGCAGAGCGAAGATCGATCCGAGGTTGCCGACGGTTGCCACGATGCCCAGCAATGGGGCAGCAATCGCTGCAGAGAGGGGCCCGATGGCGGCGATCTCACCGCGCCGTTTTCCGTCGGTGGCGCTGTCGGCCCACGCAATCCAGGTGAGAAGTCCCATCGCTGCCCCGGCAACAGTCCTGGCCATGACCAATGCGGGGAAGCTCGGCAAGACCACGCTGATGGCGTTGGCGAGTACGCAGAGCGCGAGGGCCCGCTTTGCCAAACCAGCGGAAGCGGTGAAGCGGCGGTTGCCGATCAGGTTGGCGACCATGAACCCGCCGACTTGGGCCGTGGACAACAGCGCAGCGGTACCGATGCTGGTGTTGAACTCGCTGACGGTTTCGGCGATGACGAACGGCGTGGCGGTGAAGGTCGCAGCGGTTGCTGCGGATGCCGCCAGAAGACCTGGGCTCGCCGTTGGCTTGAATGCCCCAAACGCTCTGGCCGGAGCTCCAACAGTCACGCCGTCAGACTAGATCCGTTCCAGCTCTCGTACGACCGTTCCTGGAAGCGCATCGATACAGCCACACGCGACCGTGTCGTGATGAGCACTGCTGCGGCCAACGCCGTCGAGGGCACCGGGGTTGGCGACGCCTCCTTCAGCTCGGATCAGCTTCGTCGCTGCTCGTACGACATCGGGGTGCCATTGGCTTCCCGCATGCTCAGCGAGTACGTCCAGCGCCCGTTCCCAACCAGCGCCCACTCGATATTGGCGAGTGTTGGCAATGGCGTCGAAGGCGTCACACACCGAGATGATGCTGGCGCCGAAGGGCAGGTCGTCGCCGGCCAATCCGTTCGGGTACCCGCCACCATCGATTCGTTCGTGGTGGGCCTCGATCAGCGGGGCGATGTCCTCGAGTACCTGTGAACGTTCGACCATGCGAGCACCGATACTCGGGTGCGTCTGGACGATGGCGAACTCGTCAGCGTCGAGCCGCCCTTTCTTGTTCAATATCTCGTCGGGAATCTCGAGCTTGCCGAGGTCGTGGAGCAGTGCAGCAAGGCCGACCCGGCGAAGCTCTCGCGCAGGCAGACGAAGTTCCTCGGCGACCGCAACCGCAAGCGCAGAGGTGCGCACGACGTGGTCGCGGGTGACGGCGTCTTTGGTCTCGAGCGATGCGACGAACCGGTGAACGGTTGGGTCGAGGCCAGCTTCGAGCGCGCTGAGTGGATCGGTGGCCGTGATCGGGCGAAGAACGTCATCGATCGACCCGGACGAGCGATGAGCGACATAGCCGCCAACGGTGGCAGCCATGACGCCGAAGATGTCGAACAGGTGGGCGGTCCAGAACCCGATCGTCAGCGGCTCGCCGTCGAACCACACAGCGGCGGAGACGCCGAACCATGCAAAGCCGAGCGCGACGGTGGCGTGGCGGATGTCTTGAGAAATCGATGCCAGCCGAAGGTGGCGGGCCGCGAACGCAGCCGTCACGATGATCATCACGAGGGCGACAACAACCGACAGCACACTGCCGGGAACCGGAGCTGGCAACAGGTTCGGGGCAGCCAACAACGTCGCAGCCAACACGACAGAGCACGCGATCCATGCGCCGACCCAGACCTTCCACCGCATCAAGATGAGGCGGCCAACAGCGGTTCTTCCGAACAGTGTCGGAAGGGCGACAGCGCTTGCGATCGGGATGGTGAGGAAGACCGAGAGCATGGTTGCGGTGTTGTCGCCATAGAGCACTCCGGGAGTGGTGATGCCGTGCACCAGCGGGAGGATGGATCCGGCAAGGAAGAACCCGGCGACCACGCCGAGTTCAGGGGTGTCGCGGCGCCATCCGAGAGTCAGGAGTGCCGTCGAGGTGATGACGCAAGCTGACGCGGCGATCACGATCAGCCAGAAGAGCACGGTCATCGAGCCGACTTCAGGCCCTGAGCCAAAGACCAGCGGGGCGAGTTGGACCAACATTCCGGCGGTCCAGAGTGTCGACACCAGTGCGAGTCCCGGACGGCGCGTCGATGATCGTTCCATGGCCGGAGGATCGGCATGCGGCTCGTTGTCTTGAGGTCCCTTTTGGGGGGACGAATGTGACTAGAAGAACGTCCATGTGGCAAAGGCCAACATGGCGACGCCGCCGATGCGGGCGAGCGTGGTGCGGCGCCGGTCGGTCAACGCAGAGCCGAGAGTGCCCGATGCTCCACCGAGGAGCACATGCCACACCAGTGAAACAGCGATGCCGCCACCACCGAACACCAACAGGCGGTCGGGATCGTGGCTGAATGGCATGGCGCTGTAGATGGCGACCCAAGCACCGAACACCGACGGGTTCAGTGCCGTCGTGGCGAACATCGCCCGGAACGGGTGGGTGAACTGGCCAACCAGCGAACGGCCGAGGTCAGGCCGGGTGGCCATCCCGACGCCGACGGTCACCAGGAAGATGCTCGACAGCAACGACGTTCCGCTCAGCACCGATGTGGGCAGGCCGGCACCAGCAACAACGAGCAAGAGCGCCAGCATGCTCATGAGGATGTCCGCAGAGGCCACGCCGAGTCCGGCGCTCAGCCCCGGCCTTCGACCGCGGGACGAGCCGATCTCGACCAGTGCAAAGGTGATGGGGCCGGGGGAGATCACAGCGAGGAGGCCCAGGCCGAGGCCGAGGAGAAGTGCTTCGAGCATCCGAACAGTCTGAAGAAGGCGGCGAAGTGGATGCACCGGAATGTGGCGGTCACCCACTCGTCAAACCAGATAATCTCCTGCAATGGACGATATCGACCGCAAAATCATTGGTGAGTTGCAGATCGACGGGAGAATCTCGGCTACCGAGCTGTCGGATCGCGTCGACCTGAGCCTGTCGGCAACGAGTGAACGGTTGCGGCGACTGCGCTCATCTGGCGTGATCTCTGGCTTCACCGTGGCCGTGGATCCAACAGCTGCCGGCCGGCCGATCCAGGCGCTGGTCGACGTCAGCCTTCCCGCTGCGGCCAGCTACTCATCCGGCCTGGACGAAGCGATCATCGACCTGCCCGGTGTCGTCGATGCAGTGCACCTCACCGGTCCATTCGACACGCAGCTGCGCATCGCCGCACGTGACGTCGCCGAGCTCGACCAGATCTTGGGGGTGTTGAAGGACGACTTCGGTGTGCATGAAACGAACACTCGGTTGATCCTCCGCACCATCGATGGCTTCCCACGACCGCCTGCGGTGTGACCAGACGCTGTCGCTGAGACACTGACGCATCGTGACTTCCTCCAACCCGCCCATCGCCGACAGCGCCGAAGACGCGCAGCGCCGGGTCGAACTCCGCCGCATGAAGGCCGTTGCCACCGGGCTTCTCGTCTTTGCTGCCCTCGTGTTCGTACTGGCCCGCTGGCAGGAGGAAGAACACACCTGGGTCAGCTACGTCCGGGCCACGGCGGAAGCGGCCATGGTCGGAGCGATTGCCGATTGGTTCGCCGTCACGGCCTTGTTCAAACACCCGCTCGGCCTGCCCATCCCGCACACCGCCATCATCAAGAAGCGCAAGGACCAGATCGGCGAGAGTCTCGGCGGATTTGTCCGGGACAACTTCCTCACTCGTGAAGTCGTGAGCGAACGCCTCGAAGAAGCAGAGCTCGGACGGCGCGTGGGCACGTGGCTCGCCGAGCCGTCGAACGCACGCTCGATCGGTGACCAGAGTGCAGCTGTCGTGCGAGGGGTCACCGAAGTGCTCAAGGACGACGTGGTGCAGACCGGTCTCGAGCAGGTCGTCACCAATCGGTTCCGTAACGTTCCGGTTGCCCCAGTGGTCGGGAAGGCCATCGACGTCGCCATCGATGGCGAACACCACCAAGTGCTGCTCGAGTCGACGCTGAGTGGCGTGGCCGCCTTTCTCGACGAGAACCGCCTGGTCTTCCGAGATCGTCTGGCCACCGAGTCGCCATGGTGGGTGCCGGAACCGCTTGATGATCGCGTGTTCGAAAAGATCTACACCGCCGTGGCCCGCTTCATCGAAGACGTTGGCAAGGACCGGGATCATCAGCTCCGTCACCAACTCGACGAGCGGACGCTCGAACTGGCCCAGCAGTTGAAGGAGAGCGATGAGCTGAAGGATCGGGGCGAGGCGATCAAGGCTGAGCTCCTCGACCACCCCGAAGTCCGCCGCTGGTCAGATTCGCTCTGGAGCCGGATCAAGCAGGCCATGCTCGAAGCAGCAGAAGATCCCGAGTCGCCCTTCCGGGCGCAGCTCGAGCAGGCACTGGTCGAGGCTGGTCAGTCGATCGAGCAGGACCCGTCATTGCAAGCCAAGATCGACGAGTGGGTCGTTGGCGCAACGGGGTACATCGCCGAGCAGTTCCGGGGTGAAGTCGCCGATCTCATCGCGCAGACCGTGCAGCGTTGGGACACCGATGAGACCAGCGACCGCATCGAACTACAGGTCGGTCGCGACCTGCAGTTCATCCGGATCAACGGCACGATCGTGGGCGGCCTCGCCGGTCTGTTGATCTACACGGTGTCTGAACTGATCTTCTGACGGCGAACCACGTCGAATGGCTGGCGGCGTCGTTTGGCGCTTCCCGCCGAGGTCTGCTCACCTAGCGCAGATGGAGCTTCCCCCGCCGCCTGACGGCGAACAGATTCACCACCGCACCTACGACGTTTTCGCCTACCGGCTGGCCCCGAACCGCATGATGATGCGGGGGATCGTGCACGACGTCAAGCCTCCCGGTATCTACTTCGAAGACGACACCAAGCCGCTGAGTGTGCACCACATGGTGGTCGATCTCACGCTCGATTTCCCCACGCTCGAGATCGTCGAGGCGACGGTCACGATGAACGTCACGCCGCACATGAAGTGCAACACGATCGAACCCGACTATCAGAAGCTGGTTGGCCTCTCGATCGCCCGCGGGTTCTCGAGGCACATCAAGGATCTGTTCGGCCGAGCGCACGGCTGCACCCACATCGGTGCCTTGCTCCAGGCAATGGCGCCGGTGGCGATCCAGTCGATGTGGTCGATGAACTCGGTCAACGACGATGGTGAAGCATCAGGCGAATCCAACGACGTCACATCATCAGATGCTGGCCGCGAGCGTGCAATGGCGTTCAACCTGAACACCTGCCACATCTGGGCGGAGGACGGCGAGAACGTGCAGGCCATTCGACGCGGTGAAAACCTGGAGGTGCCGGTGTGGGCCAGCGAGCGATTGGTCGAGCTCGGAAGAAATCCCGACGAATGGCGGACCCGCTGAGGTCAAGCTGACGTTGACCTGTCCCGATGGAAAGCGGGAACGTCGACGGAAGGTCGTGTGAAGTGGGTGTGTTGGTGGGCGCAGTGTTGACTGCGATTTTTGGGTTCCTGTACTGGCAGTACGTCAAGTGGCAGAAGCGAGGAATCACCGCTCGGTTCGTGGCGACGTCGTTGACGCCCGCCGAGATCCGGACCATCTTCGATCGAACGGTCGCAGTGCTCGGCTGGAAGATCGTCAGCGACGGCGACCCGAGGTTGGCGCAATCGCCGCTGATCACCGGTGTCCGACAGCAGATCGGCCTCGAGATGGAGCCAAGCGCTGATGGAATGGATGTTCTCGTCAGCCCCGCCCGATGGTCGGCGAGGTACGGGATCTTTCCCCGCAAGGCACACACGATGCGGATTCGACTGAATCGGTGCGCCAAAGCGCTCGAGGCGGCAAGCGCCGAGAAAGCCCAGCGTCTCGTCAGCTGATTCGTTCGATTTTGTTGGGCGACTCGAAACCCTCGCCGCCGGGTCGGGTGAGGCGGTGTCTCACGACATGATGGCGGCGTGACTGAACCGATCTCGCTGCTCGGCATCCCTCTGGATGCGAACTCGTCCTATCTGCTGGGCACGTCGCTCGGTCCGGCGGCCATCCGGGCCGCCCTGCACTCTGACTCCGGTAACGACGCGAACGAACGGTCGGTGAACGTCACCCCGCTGCTCGACGACATCGGCGATGTCGAGATCGTCAACGAGCGTGGTTCCTATGCCGATGCAGATGCGATCACGGCTGCGGTTCGCACGCAGCTCGCTGCGGGCCGGCAGGTGCTCACGATCGGCGGCGACCACTCGGTCACGTACCCGATCCTGCGAGCCTTTCGTGAGGTGCACGACGACTTGACCGTGGTGCACATCGATGCCCACCCCGACATCTACGACGACCTCGACGGCAATCCGCTCAGTCATGCCTCACCGTTCGCCCGAGCGCTCGAAGACGGCTGCATGACCAAGCTCGTGCAGCTGGGCATCCGTACCGCAACGCAGCACCAGGTGGCCCAAGGTGAGCGCTGGGACGTCCAGATGTTCACGCCGCGCGAGGTGCACACGTTCGACCCGTCGACACTCACCGGACCGATCTACTTCAGCATGGATCTCGATGGTCTCGACCCCTCGTGTGCTCCCGGCGTCAGTCACCACGAACCCGGCGGGCTGACCGTGCGAGAGGTGCTCGACGTCATCGATGGCCTGCCCGGGCCGATCGTCGGGGCTGACGTCGTCGAGCTGAACCCGACACGAGACCTGGTCGACATGACCGCCATGGTCGGCGCCAAGTTCGTCAAAGAACTCGCCGGCGCCATGCTCGCCCACCGCTGAAGCTGCGGTCCGTGGATGCGGATCAACGCTGTGTGCGGCCCGAAGAATTTCTCATGAGCGAATGCGCGATCCTGGCTGCTCACGACTTTGGGAGTCAGTGATCGACTTTTCGGACTTCTACCTCGATCTTCACCCACAGCTGGTGTCGACGCTGACCGCTGTCAGCGGTGATGCCGATGTCGCCGCCGATGCTGCTGACGAGGCGTGCGCCAAAGCGTTGCAACGTTGGCGGCGTGTTGCCGGCATGGCAAACCCACAGGGTTGGGTCTACCGGGTGGCGCTGAACGAGCTTCGTCGAAAGGTCAAACGTCGGGACATGGAGCAAACCGTCCTGCGCCGCCAGGTCGAGACTCGGGAGATTCCGGGCCCGGCCGGCGAGCTCTGGCAGCTCGTTGCCGAGTTGCCGGTTCGTCAGCGTGAGGCAGTGGTGCTGCGGCATTTGGCCAATCTGACCGAACCCGAGATCGCTGCGGCGATGGGTGTCAAGCGAGGGACCGTTTCAAGCACGCTTCGTGCCGCTCATGAGCGCCTGCGAGGCGACCTCGAAGCCGATTGCGCCACGACTCTCGAAGGGAACCGATCATGAGCTCATTCGAACAACTGTGTCGCGACGCAGCCGCTCAGCCACCATCCGGTCCACGTCTTGGCTACGTGCAGCGGCGTGCGGCCCGTCGAAGCCTCACGCGCAACGGGTTGTTGGCGCTCTTCGTGCTTGCGGCGCCGCTCGGCGTCTGGCTGGCATCGTCGACGACAGAACCCGACGTCCTCGTGGTTGCTGCTGAAGATCTTGGTGCCGAGGTCCCCGGGACGGCGGCGAACGGCAACAACCGCCCGGTCGGTGATGCTGTGGTTCTGCCGGACGGAATCGATGGAGAAATTCTCGCCCAGATCGGGTCCGACGTCGGATCTGCTCTCTACCTCGATCAGGCGATCGTGGCATTTGACGTGATCCCCGGTCTCGACCTGATGCTGCTGCCGACGGCTGATGGTCGACAGATGTGTTTGGTGACCGTGACGGATTCGGACCCGGCCTACGCCTGCACCGACGTCGAAGACTTCGAGCAGAACGGCATCCTCGTCTGGTTTCCCGACGCAAGCGAAGCGGGCATGCCGGCGACGGTTGTCGCCGTTCCATCGGGGACCTTGATCGGGGAACTCGGGGATGGAGTATCCGCTCCTACCGGCGTCTTCCACGTGTGGGTCGGCGACCAGGACACGGAGGTCGCTCGTCTTGTCGACGGACGACTCAGCGTCGACCTTGGTCCAGATGCCATCGAACGTGAGTACTCCGTCGGCCCGACGGTTCGCTTTGGTCCCGAATGCGAAGTGTCCTTGCGCGTCTACAACGGTGCGTCGGTGAGCGGCATCGGGTCTCGCCTGACCGACCAGATCACCGAGAGCATCCTCGCTGCAGATGATCTCGCTGGGGAGCTGCTCGAACCGCGGAACACGGTCAGGTACGAGGCTGCGGTCACGTGGTTCATCGATGATGGTCTCGACTGTGCCGATCTCGAGGTGCTTGGCCTCCCGGCTCCATCGGTCATCGAACAACCCCCAGGTGTAGAGGATTGGCAGCGGCTCGACCCGGAATGGGTTGGTGACAATCGTGTCGCCGTGGTGCTCGGTGAGCTGTACCGCGATTGACCTGACGAATCGAGTCTCAGGCCAGGCCGAGGGTGTCGCTGCCGATCGTTGTTTCGCTGATCGACCAGGGCGTTCGCGGCAGGAGGCTCGGATCGAAGCGTTCGAGTAGCTCGCTCAAGCTGGGCTGCTCGCTGGGAGTGCAGAGGCCGAGGCTGGCAGCGAGAATCGAACGAACCGCCACCGCCGACTGGCCGAGAGCAGAGCGATCCTCCAGTGTGACCGCTCCGTCCCGCTTGGCCAACCGATCGCCAGCCTCGTTGAGAACAAGCGGGACATGGGCGTGGCTTGGTGTCGGTAGGCCGAGCGCTCCGAGCAAGACGAGCTGGCGAGGAGTCGAATCGAGCAGGTCGTCGGCCCTCACGACGAGCCCAACGCCCTGAGCGGCATCGTCGACCGTCGCCGCGAGGTTGTACGCCGGGGTGCCGTCGCCTCGCTGCACCACGAAGTCGTCGAGCTCAGACGAGAACGGACCGGCAACGAGGTCGATGAATGAACGGGTCTCGCCGTTGGATCGGAAACGCAGCGCTGGAGGCCGACCGGACGCTTCCCGTTCGGAGCGTTGGGCCGCGGTGAGGTCGCGGCAGGTGCCGGGATAGTGGCGAGTGCGGTAGAGCCCGTTGGGCGCCTGCGTTGCCTCCCTGACGTCCTTGCGCGAGCAGTAGCACGGGTAGACGAGCGCTCGGTCGACGAGTTCGGTGATGGCGTCTCGGTAGATGTCGAGCCGCTCGGACTGGCGAATGGGCTCGCCATCCCAATGCAGTTCGAGCTCGGCGAGATCGTCGGCTTGGGTCCGATAGTGCTCATCCCGCACCGCAGGGGTCATGAGGTCTTCGAATCGGAGCAGAAACTGTCCGTTGCCGTGTCTGGCGAAGAGCCATGCAACGAGGGCCGTTCGCAGGTTGCCGAGATGGAGCCGCCCCGTCGGACTCGGCGCAAATCTCCCGTCTGTGGACGTCTCCGGCATGGAAGAACAACCTAGCTGGTGGGGCCGGTTGCCTCAGTCGACATCGAGGGAGGGCTTCCTATGTTCGTGATGTGATCAAACGACTCTCCGCTGGGCTTCTCGCGTGCGCACTTTCGTCAGCTGTCTTGACAGCGCTCCCCGCTGGGGCGGCCGTCGAGGACGACGACTTCTTCGACCCGCGGCCGCAAAACTCGTGGGGAGTCGATGGGCTCGACCCTGGCTCCGGCAACTTCCAGTACTTCTCACCGATCTTTGCCATCGAGCAGATCGGCGACACGGTGTTTGCCGGCGGCAAGTTCCTCGAAGTGACGAACGGCAAGGAGTCCCACGACCAGCCGTACCTCGCTGCGTTCTCCCAGGACACCGGGGTCTGGCAGTCGGGGTTCGACCCCGACATGACCTGGTCGGTTTTCGCCCTCGAGTCAGATGCCGCCAGGAACCGCTTGTTCGTGGGCGGCGAGTTCCCGAGCGTCAACGGCGACACGGCTCGCGCCGGCTTCGCTGCTCTTGATCCCGCAACCGGAAACCTGGACCCGACGTTCGACATCGAGCTCGAGAACGGGGCCGTGAGCCAACCGCGAGTCCACGCGATGGAAGCCTCTGAAGGCTGGCTCTACCTGGCCGGAGCGTTCAGCTCGATCACCGGAAGCGACGGCGTCACCGTCAACGTGAACCAGCTCGCGCGAGTGTCGTTGGCATCTGGAATCGTCGACGCCAGCTGGAACCCGTCCGTTGCCGGAGGTGCGGTCTGGGATCTTGCTGTCGACCAGTCGAACGATCGCTTGCTCATCGGTGGGCTCTTCAAGTCAGTGAACGGCGAGAACACCGAAGGGTTCGCGATCGTCTCGACCGAGACACCAGATCTGACGGCGTATGACCGCAGCTTCGGACTCACACACTTCGACCAGCCAGGTACGGACTACGACTTCGCGAGCGCACTCGCCGTTGCCGACGATCGCTTGATCATCGGTGGCCAGCAGCATGTGCTCGTGGTGACCGACCTCGATCTCAACGTGATCTCGAAGCAGCAGACCAACGGGTACTTTGCTTCGAACGGTGGCCGTGGTGGCGACATCCAAGACATCGTCGTGTCCGGCGATGTTGCCTTCGTTGCCTGCCATTGCTGGGGGCAGATCAGGACGATCGGCCCCGATGGCCTGCCGACAGGGCAGTACACCGATGTGCGGTCGACCTTTGCTGTTGGCCTCGACGACGGTCAGGTGGAGGACTGGTTCCAACCGGACTTCAGCGGAAGCTCCGGCCCATGGGCGCTGCACGTCGACAACGACGACTGCCTCTGGCTCGGAACCGATGCCACCCAGGCCGGCCAACAGGCAGCTCTCGGGTTGGTTCAGCTGTGTCAGGCCAGGAACTTGGTGGCTGACGGCGCCGTGACGGCGGAGTTGAGCGCAGCGCTCGATGGCGACAGCGTCGGGGCCAATGCAATCGATGGAGACTTTCGTACCAATGACCTGTCGGGAACATCGTTTGCGGTCAGCAATGCCGCAGCGACCCCGCACCTCGACATCGACCTCGGCGAACAGCGATCGATCGATTCGGTCATCGTGTGGGCGCGGACCGATGATGAGCGACTCGGCATGCAGAACCTCCACGTGTGGCTCTCGTCCGAGCCGTTCACGTCGAACAACTGGAACACCCTGCGAGATGACCCGAATGTCGTCGAACTGGTGAAGCTGGGCGATCTCGGTGGCCGGCGAAGCTTGTCCTTCAACACCTCGACCATGGCCCGATACGTGCGAGTCGAAGCGGACTTCCGTTCGGCCGCAGCGGGTATGGATGAGCTGCACATCGCTGAAGTCGCAGTGCTCGGTTCCGATGCGGTCGAGCAAGCTCCGTTGGTGCTGTCGTCGCCATTGCAGACCCGTGAGCGTGTGGTGTTGCGCTGGTTGCCTGCTGAGCAGGTCGAGGTCTTCCGTGATGGTGTGTCGTTGGGTGTTGATCCCGACGGTTGGTTCACTGATCTTGGTTTGTCCGCTGGGACGTCGTACTCCTACGAGGTCATCGCTGCTGATGGCCGCTCGACCTCGCTTGTCGTCGAGACCGTTGGAGCACCAGCCGCTGCACCGTTGGAGGTGTCGTCGCCATTGCAGACCCGTGAGCGTGTGGTGTTGCGCTGGTTGCCTGCTGAGCAGGTCGAGGTCTTCCGTGATGGTGTGTCGTTGGGTGTTGATCCCGACGGTTGGTTCACTGATCTTGGTTTGTCCGCTGGGACGTCGTACTCCTACGAAGTCGTCGCTGCAGACGGGCGTTCGGACACCGTGACGGTTTCCACCAAGCCGTAGTCCGCAACCCGAGCTCCAAGAGCCCCGGCCCCAAAGCCCGGGGTTTGTGCCCGACACATTCGATGGTTCCAGCCTCTGGTTTGGACATACTCATCGAATGCTGCGATCGCTGGAACCTGGGCAAGTCATCATCTTTGGTGGGAACCAAACCACTGCGGTGTCGCCAGACCTGGCGGCAGCGTTCGTCGAGGGTGATCGCCTGGTCGTGGTGAACGACACCGGCGATCTCATCCACGTGCCAGCAGCCGAGTGGGACCGGGCCGCAACAGCAGTCGAGGACGCCCATCGGGCCTTCCTCGCACTTGGTTCGGTCAGCGACGAAGCCGTCAGTGCGTTCTACGCCGTGTTTGCCGAGCGATTGGCCGATGACACGGTGTTCGCTCCGATCGCCGAAGCGAATGCAGCTGATGTCGCCGCAGCCAGAGCCAAGGGGAAGTCGACGACTCGCCTCGTGCTGAGTGACTCGATGCGAGCCGACATGATCGAGGGCCTCCGCATGTGGGGAGCGACCGAGTCGACCAGAGACCGAGTGATCGAAACCATCGAGCACGACGGCTGGAACGTCGAGCAGCGCATGGCGGGCCTCGGCGTCGTCGGGTTCGTGTTCGAAGGTCGGCCCAACGTGTTCGCCGATGCCTGTGGCGTGATCCGCAGTGGCAACGCCGTCGTGTTCCGCATTGGTTCTGATGCCCTCGGCACCGCTGAGGCAATCGTCGAGCACGCCCTCGATCCTGCACTCGCTGCGGCCGGACTGCCCCCGGGCACCGCCACGCTGCTCGCCAGCGCCGCTCGCTCCGCCGGCCACGCCATGTTCAGCAACTCGAAGCTGGCGCTGGCTGTTGCTCGCGGGAGCGGCCCAGCAGTCGCCCAGCTCGGGTCAGTGGCCAGGCAAGCGGGCGTTCCCGTGAGCCTCCACGGCACCGGAGGCGCCTGGATCGTTGCATCTGGCAACGCCGACCTCGAGCGGCTCGAAGCCGTGGTCGCCAATTCTCTCGACCGCAAGGTCTGCAACACGCTGAACACTGCCGTGGTGCTGCGTTCGGCCGCCGCCACCCTGGTGCCAGCGGTGCTCGTCGGCCTGGATGCTGCTGCCACCACTCGAGGTGTCAATGCCAAGCTCCACGTCGTTGGCGATGCCGCTGACTGGGTGGGGGAGCGGTCGACCCAGATCGTGGGCATCGGTCGCGCCGAGGGCGTCGTCGACGAACCTGCTGCGTCGGCCCTGGATGCTGATCAGCTCGGCCACGAATGGGAGTGGGAAGACTCGCCGGAGATGACGCTCGTGTTGGTCGATTCGCTCGAAGAAGCAGCGGAACTGTTCAACGCACAGTCGCCCCGGTTTGCGGCATCGTTGGTGTCAGAAGATGCCGCTGAGCACGAGGCGTTCTGGTCGACGGTCGATGCGCCGTTCGTCGGCGATGGCTTCACCCGCTGGGTCGACGGTCAGTACGCCATGAACCGCCCAGAGCTCGGCCTGTCGAACTGGCACTTCGGCCGTTTGTTCGCCCGAGGCGGCGTGCTCGCTGGCGACAGCGTGTTCACCGTCCGGACCCGAGTCCGTCAATCCAACCCCAACCTGCACCGTTGAACGGAGTGGTCAGAAGTCGGGGATGGGGCGGACGGTGATGGTGCTGGCGGGGTCGGCGATGGTGTCGACGTAGTGGAACGCCGCGGCACGGCCGGACTCGCTGAGCGTCAGCTCGAGCCAACCGTTGTCGACCTGGACCTCACGAAGCTGCGGGTTCACCAGAGGGAGCAACGGCGCAAGGGCGGCGAACCGTGTCGGGAACGCAGAACTGATGGCGGGAGCCATGATCTCGACTGCAACATTCGACGCTGCGTTGTCGAGGGGATCGGCGGAGAAATCGGCCACCAACGATGTGTGGAGATCACCGCTGACGATCACGGGTTTCGGCGTCACCGACAGGAGGTCGGCCATGCGCGTGCGCTCGTCGGGGCGAGCGTCGATCGAATACGGCACGAGCGGTTCGCCGTCGAGGTCGCGTAACCCGCTCATGATCACCGGGCTGGCGATCAAGGTGTTCGGGGCGTCGTGGACGGTTGCTTTCTCCACGAAGGCCCACTGAGCGTCGCCCAACAGGCTGGTGGCGTCGGCGTACTGCCGCACGTCGAGACCGATCAGGCGACCGACACCGCCGAGGTCGAAGGAACGGTGGACGACCAAGGATCCATTCGCATCGGGTGGTGGAAGGCGAGTGGGTTGGTGCTCCCACCAGGCCTGCAGCGCAGCCCCTCGACGAACAGGATCGATCGTTGCATCGAAGTCGTTGGCCACCTCGTGATCGTCGATGAAGCTGATCCATGGATGAGCGGCATGACAGGCCTGGATGAGCGGATCGCTGCGGTATTCGACGTAAGCCGCACGCTGCTCGTCGAGCGTTCGGTGATCGCCGTAGATGTAGTCGCCGAGCCAGAGGACGAGATCGATGTCGGAGTCGGCCAGATCGCGGTGAGCGGCCCAGGCGCCGTCGGAGCGGGCTTGGCACGAGCTGATGCCGAGCGAGATGGGTCGAAGGTCGCCCGCTGATGGCAGCGTTCTGGTCGAGCCGACGGGCGAGGTGAGTGAGCCGGCACGGAATCGGTAGAAGAAGCGCTGATCTGAGTCGAGCCCGTCAGCGATGACCCGTACCGAGTGGGCCGCTTCAGCAGATGCTGTGATCAGACCGGTGGCGACCAGTTGCGTGATCGCTGGGTCGTCGGCGATCTCCCAGACCATCTCGAACTCGTCGGGAAGTTCCCCGAGCACTCGGGCCCACAACACGACCGAAGCCGCATCTGGCTCACCGGAGGCCACACCGAGTGCGAAGGCGTCGGCAGGAAGGTCGACCGCAGGCGCGTCGAGAGGTTCGACCACCGCAGTGGTCGGCTCTGCGGCAGTCGGTTCGGTGGTGGAATCGACCGTGCTCGGGGAGGTGGTGGTTGGAGCGGACGGGGCCGACGACGTCGAGCCTGGCCCGCCAGCGTTGTCGCTCTCGGACGTGCAGGCAGCCAGGAACGATCCCATGAGCACGCCGAGGAATGCTCGGCGGTCGACGTGTTCGGTCACCGGTCGATGAGGGAGTCGAACAGCCGTTGAGCATGCGGCGGTACTGCCTCGAACTCGACCTCGATGCCGTTCTCGCGCTGATCGTTGGAGAAGTCGGCCATCTCGATGGCGGCGGTGAGGTCGAGACGCCCGACGCCGTCGAGGTTCACGATCAGTTTGGTGAGCTCGGGGTAGTCGACGAGCGTGGCCAGCATGTGTTCGACGATGCGGTTGGTGGATCCGAACCACATGACGCCGTGCGGACGGATACGCACCGTGGTCCTGTCGACCTGCTTGACCGAGATGAAGATCTGCATTTCTCGCCAGAGGTGCACCCCGACCGACAGAGCGATGCCGAACTCGATGGCGTGGTCGATTCGGGGGTCGAGCACGAGGGTGGCGAGAAGGACGGCGACGGCGGTGGCGGTTTGTGGCTTGCTCCACGCCCACATCGCAGCGATGTTGTCGAGTCGAACGAGGCTGATCGCTGCGCTGACGACGATTGCTGCGAGGGCAGCTCGGGGGATTGTCTCGAGCAGTCCGGCGAACGGGAGGAACGCAAGCATGGTCAGGCCCGTGATGGCACCGGACCAGCGACTGGTGGCACCTGCCCGCTCGTTGAGCGAGCTGCGACCGAACGAGCCACCGACAGGAAAGGCGCCGACGGCGGAGGAGGCAACGTTTGCCACGCCCTGGCTGATGAACTCTTGGTTGGCACTCCAGCGCTCACGCTTGGCGGTGGCGTAGGTGCGGCAGATCGAGGCTGGTTCGACGAATCCGACCATGGCGATCAAGAGAGCGGGAACGATGAGGCTCCCCATCCGATCGAACGGCAGATCGAACGAGAACGAGGGGAGTTCGGCCGGGATGGAACCGATGCGGCTGCTCGCTCGGTCGGAACCGCCGAGGGCAGCATCGAGAGCCCAAGCGATGGCAACAGCGGCCAACACGCTCGGAAACAGCTTGTGGATTCGGCGCAGCCCGAGCGTGAGGCCGAGGGTGAGGGCGGCGATGCCGATCGCTCGCCCGTCCCAGAGTGTTGGGTCATCGAGTGCATCGAAGGCCTTGGCCATGACCGAGCGGCTGCCGCCATCGGCACCCGAGCGATCGACATCGACACCGAGAATCGTGGGGATCTGGGTGCCAGTGATGAGCAAGGCAGCACCGGTGGTGAAGCCGGTCAGGACCGGCTGGGAAACGAAGTACGCCATGATGCCCAGGCGCAGCGCGCCGAAAACGATACGGGCGACGCCGATCATCAGGGCGAGAAGGGCCGCTGACTCGATGTACTCCGGCGAACCCGGCTCGGCGAGGTTGCTGAGCGGGCCGAGGATCAACAGGGCGGTCAGGGCGGTCGGCCCGGTCTGGAGGTAAGGCGATGAGACGAACAATGCCGCAATCAGCGGCGGCAAGGTGCCGGCGAGCAACCCGAGATAGGGCGGCAGACCAGCGAGCTCGGCGTAGGCCAGGCCCTGTGGAACGAGGACGAGGAAGACGCTGAGACCAGCGATGAAGTCGCTGATGCTCGGGGTCAGAGGGTCGAGTCGCTGGCGCAGCGCCTGAGGGCGGAGGTCGAGTGGTCGCCCTGCGACCTGGACCGTGCGGTCTGGCGCAGCCTCCCAGGGATTCTTGTCGCTCACTTGGCGCTGGGTTGCTGATCCGTCACCGGACCATCTTGCCTTGTTTCTGGCCTCGACCCAGAACGTCGACCCAGGCCGGTCTCGCTATCGGGGTTGGGAGTTCGAACGCCACGATCGATTGCCCGCAGCATCGAGTGCTCGAACGGCGACGTCAGAGCCGGGCAACGCTGCAATCGAGCCGGTGGTCGACGCCGTTGTGAGGAGTACCTCGCCGGTGGCCACGTCGAAGATCTCGTAGCCGGTGACGCCAACGTTGTCCGTTGAAGCAATCCAGGTCAGGTCGATGGTTCCACCTGCCTGAGCTACCACGTTGAGTGCCCGAGGAGTGGACGGACGCACGGTGTCGTCGCCGGTGAGCGTGACCGTTTGGAGATTGGTTCGCCATGACCGATTGCCGTCGGCGTCCCGGGCCTTCACGAACAGTGAAATGGTCCCCGGGGCCAAGCCTGTGACCTGGACTGACGGAGTCGTCGAGGTCGCAACCACGCGACCCGTGGTTTCGTTGTAGACCTCGTAGAGCGTGACGCCGACGTTGTCCGTGCTTCCAGTCCACGTGAGATCCACCGTTGAGTCCGTTGGATTCGAGGCGAGAAGAGCGCTCGGGGTCGAGGGTCGTTCCGCATCGAGACGGGCAGAGTCGCAGATCTTCGTGAGGGATCGCTGCACGACGCCGTTGGTGGCGGAGATACCGCCGCCAACCCAGAGGCAGCCGTTGGGAGCGGTGTGCAGCGCCCACGGACCGGCAACGCCGGAGAAGTCAGGGACGAACGAATCGATCTTCTCGCCCGTCGCCCCGTCGTACGCCATGACCCAGTCGATGTCGCTCACGATGCCGAGACGAGGGTTGGCTTCGCCGCGTCGGATCTGGTTCACGCCGCCGTCGTCACGGGAGTAGTGCTGATTGAAGCAGTGGCAGCTTGCGTAGACCCGGCCCGTGGCCTCATCGAACTCGATCGCCTGGAAGTCGCCACCGCTCGGGTTGGTGAAGTGGGACCACTGCAGATCCATGGTTGCTTCGTCGTAGGCGTTGAGGACGTGCTGCGAGCCGCCGACGAAGACCAGCCCGGCAGGAGTGGTCTCAACTGCTTGCGCCCACTCGGGGTAGTCGTGGTTCGGTTCGTAGCGCCAGGTGCCAACGATGGCCCCGACGTTGTCGACTCGCGCCACGTGCTCGGTGCCTACCTCGCCACCGATGCTGGTGAAGGAGCCGGTGAGATAGACGTTGTCGTTGGTCTTCGATGGTGCCAGATCCCACACGCCGCCATCGATCACATCAGGGAGCCAGCCGGAGTCGATGGCACCGGACGTCACTGACACCCGGGCGGCTCCGCTCGCGGCGACTCGATTGCCGTCGATGCCGACGAAGTCGAAGCCACCTCCGACGTAGAGCTGGTCACCTTCGATGTCGAGCGCTCTGACCACGGCGGGAGACCCGCCCGACACACGGGTGCGCCAATCCCAGTCGATGAAGCCCGTTGCCGGATCCAGGGCCACGAGACCTTTGACATTGTTGCCGTCGACCTGTTCGAACTCGCCGCCGACGAACAGACGTGAGCCATCGCTGGACGCTTGAAGGGCGTAGACCGGCCCGTCGAAGGCCGGGGCCCAACTGTCGATCCAGACGCCGGTCGCCGCGTCGAACGCAGCGATGAACGGTTGATCGAACCGGTTGGCCTCATGAGTGACGCGGGTGAACTTGCCACCCACGTAGACGACATCATCGATCTGTTCGATGGCCCAGACATCGGCATTGATGCGGTCGGTGGTGGTGCCGGTGGCGAGCTCATCAACGCCCCACCAGGTGCGGTTGGCCGGATCGATCTCGGCACCAGCATTCGTGGGCATTGCAACAATGGAAAGAGCGATCGCGAACACCAAGAACAGGTGGCGGATTCGGCGACGGAGAGGCATGAAACGAAGATAGCGATGGGGTGCGAACAGGCCAGTAGGTGGTCCTCTTCGAGCCGTGAGCCAACGTGCCCACCGGATCCGTCAGCGGCCCTACAGTGCGCGGATGGCCCACGGCACGCACGACTACGACCACGACACCCGTAACGACACGATCATGATCGGCATCAACGGTGAGCAGCGCCCGAGAGCCGAAGCCACGGTGTCGGTGTTCGACAGCGGCTTCATGCTCGGTGATGGCGTGTGGGAAGGCATCCGTGTTCACAACGGAACGCTCGCCTTCCTCGACGATCACCTGCGTCGGATCTTCGAAGGGGCCAAGGCCCTCGACATGGACATCGGGAAGAACGCTGTCGAGCTCACGGCGATGATCCACGACACGCTCGCGGCCAACGACATGCAATCCGCTGACGGTGTGCACATCCGCTTGATGGTCACCCGTGGCGTGAAGTCGACGCCGTATCAAGATCCCCGCTTCACGATCACCGAGCCGACCATCGTGATCATCCCCGAATACAAAGACCCTCGCCCCGAGACCCTGACCCAGGGCGTGCGCCTGGCAACGGTGTCGACCCGTCGAGGTCGCCCTGACGTGCAGGACCCGAAGTGGAACTCACACTCCAAACTCAACTGCATCACGGCGTGCATCCAGGCGACGAAGGCCGGTGCCGACGAAGGTCTGATGCTCGACCCGCAGGGGTTCGTGGCCACCTGTAACTCGACACACTTTTTCATCGTCCGCCGCCCTGATGGCCCGGGGACGCCAGAGAACCCTGGGCCGGTGGAGGTCTGGACCTCGACCGGCGACTACTGCATGCCCGGCATCACCCGCCGCAATGTGCTGCGACTCTGCGACCGCCGGGGGACCGAGTTGAACATGACCGGTCACCAGAAGAACTTCTCGCTGACCGAGGTCTACGGAGCCGACGAAGCCTTCGTGACCGGAACGTTCGCTGGTATTGCCCCGGTGACCGAAGTCGATGGTCGCGTGATCGGCACAGGCGAGCGCGGCCCGATCGTGGAAGCCTTGCAGCAGTGGTACGTCCAGATGATGGAAGAGGAGTGCGGGTGACCCCTCGGTCTGCGGTCAAGCGGATTGCGATGTGGTCGGGGCCGCGAAACCTGTCGACGGCGATGATGCGCAGCTGGGAGAATCGGACGGACACCGAGGTGATCGATGAGCCCCTGTACGCCTGGTACCTGCGGGAGACAGGCCTCGACCATCCGGGGCGCGATGAGATCATCGAGGCCGGTCCAGCCGATCTGAGTGACGCAACGCAGGCCTGTCTCGATCCTTCGGGGCCTGTCAGCTACCAGAAACACATGGCCGGCCACTTGCTCGAGTCGGTCGATCGGTCGTGGCTTGATCAGCTCACTCACGGCCTGCTGCTTCGTGATCCGCGGCGGGTGCTTGCCAGCTACACGAAGGTCAGAGAGCACGTCACGCTCGACGACATCGGGCTGCCACAGCAGGTGGAGCTGGCTGATCGTTGCTCGGTCATCATCGACTCAGCCGACTTCTTGACTGACCCCGAGGGCTACTCGCGGTTGGTCTGTGATGCATTCGACGTCGATTTCGATGCGGCGATGCTTGCGTGGCCAGCTGGTTCGCGATCGTCTGACGGAGTGTGGGCGAAGTACTGGTACGACTCGGTGGAATCGTCGACCACCTTTGGCTCAGCGCCGTCGCAGCCGCCCCCTGAACTGCCGGTACATCTGCGGCAAGTGGCCGATGCAGCGATGGAGATCTTCACTGACCTGCACCGTCGCCGCTCGACGATCTGACAAATCAGTACTGGGCTGATCCACGGGGATGGTTGGAAGCGCCCCTGGGTTGGGCCACGATGTCCCTGTGCAAAACGAACAAGCAGCGCCAACGCTCGTCATCATGGCTGCTGGCCTCGGAAGCCGCTTCGGCGGTGTGAAGCA
>JAULCF011108999.1:0-15742 GCA_032361265.1 Devaleraea mollis
ATATGTAGAGAACCTTTTTAAGTTGCTAGAAGAGAATTACCAAATTCCTATTCCAACTTTAGGTAAAAAAATTGCTTAAAATTCCCCTTGATAATCTTAAAAACCTACCATCCTGTTAAAAAAATTCAAATATATCTACCTATTCCGTCGCTGCGCTAAATCAGAAGCAACCATTATTCTCAAAAGACGCATGTGGAATGCGGCAAAAATTGAAAAGCGATTACATCGCTATTTTGATAAATCTAGGTTTCGATTAACAAAAAAGGTTTTTCGATTCAAATGGATGCAAATGCATATCAAAATTGGTATTTCTAAAGACCCTATAAAACGCCTACAATCTGTTAATAATGATTTTTATAAATCAGGTCATACAGAGTGGTTTGCCATGACTATTTTTGAATTGATTGCTGTTTATACTTGGATTTTATGGCTGGCTTATCGGTGGTGGATTATTGCCGCAGTATTGGGATTGATGTGGTATTATAATCAAGATAGTTTTGCTTCGGTAATAAATTAATTTAGCTTTTTTAAAAACATTGTCTTTCGTAACCAAACTTTTTCTTTCCCTTAATACCCGTTCAAATACATAATTTAGTAGCGCGGTATGGGAGAAAAAATAGATAAAATACTTGATTTTCCTAGATTATATGAAGTGTTTTCTTTTTTTACAAAAGGTATTTTTAGCAATTGTACTATTTTTTATCTACCTCCAAACAGCATAAACATTTTAAAAACTAATTTGTGAAACCGATTAATTGCCTTCAATTAAATATTTGTCTAATTTTTATTCTTCTTTCCACTACTATTTTTGCACAAACCACCATTCCTACTAACTATTATGGTATCAATGCTTGGATGCCCGACAGTTCTGGTGTAAATAGATACTACGGTAAATTAAATACAAAATGGCAAGAGGTTGGGGATTCTAAAGCTCAAATTGTCCGAATCGGTGGCATTGGTGCGGATAAATATTTTTATACAGATTACCAACTCCTTAATCTTATAGATAGTATTAAAAGAATAGGTGCAGAACCTATTCTACAAGTGCCTGTTTGGGGAGGAGATTCTACGGCGATTCATGCAGCAAGGGTTGTTCAGTTTGCAAATATAGACAATGGCAAAAATGTCAAATATTAGTCGATAGGGAACGAACCAAATCACGTTTATGATAATGCAACGTATAAGTAATAAGGCAAGTATTCATCTATTTAAACCCAACAAAAGAATTAAATTTGCGTAAATATATTGGATTCACGACTATACATTTTCAGTTTTAAAAAAGTATAGTCCCCTATCTCTTCAGATAGATTTCAAGCTAAAAAAATATAAAACCACTTACTTATGAAACCCACATTATTAGTATTAGCGGCTGGAATGGGCAGTCGATATGGCGGCCTAAAGCAATTAGACGGTGTTGGACCAAGCGGAGAAACCATTATGGAATTTTCGATTTATGATGCCATCAAGGCTGGTTTTGGCAAGGTCGTTTTTGTCATTAGAAAAAGTTTTGAGCAAGCCTTCAAAGATTTATTTGGAAATAAATTTGAAGGAAAGATTGAAATAGCCTATGCTTTTCAGGAAATCAATTTTGAAGTACCTGGGATTGATGATATGCCAGAACGAACCAAACCTTGGGGAACAGCGCATGCGGTATTAGCAGCGAAAGACCATATCAACGAACCATTTGCTGTAATTAATGCAGATGATTATTATGGGACAGAAGCTTACCAATTAGTAGGAGATTTTTTACGAAATGAAGCTTCTCCTGAATTATATTCCATGGTTGGTTATATTTTGAGTAACACCATTTCTGACCACGGAGAAGTAAATCGGGGTGTGTGTAATACAAATGAACATGGTCACCTTCAAGGAATGACAGAGCGAATGGGCGTCGGGCGAAAGAAGAATGGACACATTTACTACACCGAAGAGGAGAAGCGACATGCTTTACCAAAAAAGACCTTGGTGTCTATGAATTTATTCGGTTTTCACCATTCTTTATTCGAAAAAATAGAAGTAGGATTTGAAAAATTTGTTAGAGAAAATTACAAAAACCCAAAATCAGAATATTATATTCCATTAATTATTAATGAATTAATTAATAATGGAACGATTAAAATGTCTGTAATTCCAACAAATGCAACTTGGTATGGCGTAACGTATCAAGCAGATAGACCTACTGTAGTAGCTGCTTTGCAAGGATTGGCCGATAAAGGATATTATGAAAGTCCACTTTTTTAGACGTAACAATTGTTATTGGTTCAATTAATAGGTCTTTAACTATTTAATGTTACGATGTTGCCTTGCTGTTTCGTTAGCTCGGCAACATCGTAATCTACTCAAAAAAGTAATGGACTCCTTATTATTCGTACTTAGCAATTAACTTATATGTTTTGTAAAAATCTGACAATGAGTTGATTGTAATATTTTTTTCAAGTAGCTTGCAGTTAAATTAGTAGCAGATAGTTGAAATGGCTAGTTGAGTAATTAAATTTTAAATTCCTTTTTTTATTGTAAAGTAATCAAAAAGAACGTATCAATAAAAAACATATTTTAAATTAAGTTAATTGGTAGTAACTTTTTTAGGAATTTTGGCGTTATATCAAACACTTTTAGGGTATAAATTCCTAAATAATCATGCAATAGAAACTAATCTCACATCAAGGCTGCACTAAGAAATCAAACACTTCAACTCTTTTGAGAATCGGTAGATAGAATTTTTCTAAAGTTCAACTCCTTAGTTTTCGTGCCACTTTACAAGTTGATATACCCCAAACTATTAAATGGACTATTGAAACACTATTCAAAATAATAAAATAATTTCCGCCAATGGCAAGAGTATTAATCGTCGATGACGAACAAAGTATCAGAAGAACCCTCCGTGAAATTTTAGAATTTGAGAAGTATGATGTAGACGAAGCTGGTGACGGCTTAGAATGCCTTGTTAAACTCAAACGAGCGCAATATGATGTGGTTGTAATGGACATTAAAATGCCCAAAATGGACGGAATGGATGCCTTAGAAAGAATTCAGTTATTGGCGCCAGACACGCCTGTAGTGATGATTTCTGGTCATGCTAATATTGATACAGCAGTAGATGCAGTAAAGAAAGGAGCTTTCGATTTTATTTCTAAGCCACCAGATTTGAATAGGATGTTGATTACGTTGCGTAATGCAATGGATAAATCTAGTTTGATTTCTGAGACCAAAGTATTGCGAAAGAGAGTATCTAAAAGCAAAACGCAAGAAATCATTGGTGTTTCTCCTGCTATCGCTAAAGTGAAAGAAGACATAGAAAAAGTAGCACCAACCGATGCTAGGGTATTGGTCATTGGCCCCAATGGTTCTGGTAAAGAATTAGTGGCAAGATGGATTCACCAAAAGAGTCGCCGTGCGACTAACCCTATTATTGAGGTCAACTGTGCGGCTATCCCTTCTGAATTAATTGAAAGTGAATTATTTGGACATGAAAAAGGGTCTTTTACAGGGGCACATAAAAATCGAGTTGGAAAATTTGAACAAGCTAGTGGTGGGTCTATTTTCTTAGATGAGATTGGAGACATGAGCCTAAAAGCCCAAGCAAAAGTTTTACGGGCTTTACAAGAAAGCAAAATTACTAGAGTAGGAGGTGATAAAGAAATTAAAGTAGATGTACGTGTATTAGCTGCAACAAATAAGGATTTACGGGCAGAAATTGCAGCAGGTAGGTTTAGAGAAGATTTATACCACCGTTTAGCAGTAATTATTATCGACGTACCGCCCTTAAATAATAGAAGAGGAGATATTCCAGCGTTAGTTCAACACTTTATTACGCTTATCTGTCAAGAATATGGCATCGCTATTAAAAAGGCATCTAAGGAAGCAATGATAGCTTTACAAAATGTCAATTGGACGGGTAATATTAGAGAATTAAGAAATGTTGTAGAACGTTTAATTATTTTAAGTGGAGAAGAGATTACGGATAAAGATGTCTTCAGCTACGTTATTCCTGCAAGCAGTAATAAAAATAGTAAATTTAAAGAAATCTTTGAGCAATTTAGTACCGTAGATGAATTGCAAAAATTCATTAAAGAAGAATATTCTAATTATAAGTCAAATTAAGAAAAGCTTCTTGAAGGTATCTTATCGACACCATGCTTTTCATTTTTCTTTATAATTTCTAAAATATAAAAAAGCCCATCAATTAATTTTGATGGGCTTTTTTATTAAAATAAAAATTGGTTAATTTCCAATAATCTACTCTTACGTCTTAAATTCTATTGTATTCAAAATGTGCTCTAGATATTGCATCAATTCTCGTTTTTTCCTACTTGGCGCAAAAATAAAACCATCTACTAAGTAAAGTTCATTATTCGTAGGATTATGAATTAAATAACTAATAAAAGGCCCCCCCATATAATCGTTTTTCAATTCCCATATTCCCTTGGCTTCAACTGCAAAATAATCGTTAAAATCTACATTCTTAACAAACATTGGTAAATCTACATCATTAATCAGCATATAAGAATCTGGAATATTCGAAGAAACATATTGCTTAGTAATTGAATCTCTTAAAGATTTAATGCCTTGATAACTTAGTTGTTCTTTGGTCGTGTAAGGCATTTTATGTAGAATAATGTTACTACTAAATTCTTTGGTCATTTTCCGTAACCACATCGTATTTTCTTCGGCTAAGGCAACAAAATAATCTGCTGGAACTTTTAATTGAAGCCCCATCGTTGAATCTACACTTGCCTGTGTTTTCCTACTTTCTCCACCTGCATACACATTTGCTTCTATTAACTCTGCATCATTTTCCTTAATCCGCTTAAGTATGGTCGAATAGTTATTTTTAATATTAGCTAATAAGCTTTCTTGACTAGTGCCATACATAAAGACATTCAGTTGCCCGTAAGCGTATTTATCCTTTTTCTGGATATTACCATATCCTTTATTTTCTTTAGCAGCTAAAATTCTTTCTGGTCCAACATCATCTCCCATTAACTCAGCAGTCGAAGACGATTTATCCGACATGTCTCCCAAATAAATATAGGTTCGTAATTCCTTCCTAATAGGGTCTTTTTCTAAATCTAAAGGCGTAAAATGCTTTAAATCAAGAATCGGTTCTGGTTGTGGTAAAATAAGGAAAGCAGAAGAAAAATAGAATCGAAAAGTATCACCAACGGCACCTTCCCAAACATCTTTATCGGCAATAACGACCACATGATTCGCTTTTCCAAAAGCATTAGCTTTTGCAGAAAGCCGCGTTCTAGCTTCTTCTGTACAGCTAGTGCTGATAAAAGCAGCAATAGCCAAAACAAATAATCCTTTCCAAAAAGTGGAATAATTTATTTTTTGTGATAGTTTCATATAAGTATTTATGCTTAAATTTCCTGCACGGCTACGATTAATCAATAACTTTCCAGCTTATTCTAGCTCATTACAGAAGGTAAATATATTTTTAAAAATCAAAGTTAGTAAGGAAAATCTAGATTTCAATACTTTACTATGTATGAACACTTATAAAGATGCTATTCTTTTATTTTTTGGTGGGTATTTTAAGTAAGATAATGAGAATTATAAGGTAATGCATTAATGCAAATGATACGGTGATGTATTACTTGTGCTAGAAGGGTTAAAGAATCTAATTCCTCCAATAATTCGTCAACCTAATCTATTCCTTCTATTGGCTTCCGTTGATTACTAGGATGAAAATTTAAGATAGTAGAACGTAGGTATTCTGTATCTAAATGCGTATAAATTTCTGTAGTCGTAATAGATTCATGACCGAGCATATCTTGAACCGCTTTTAAATTAGCACCACCTTCTACTAAATGAGTAGCAAAAGAATGCCGAAAAGTATGAGGGCTTACATTTTTTTGAATCTCTGCCAATTCCGCAGCTTCTTTGACAATATTAAACACCATGATACGGCTTAGTTTCTTTCCTCTCCTATTCAGAAATAAATAGTTAGCGTGGTCTTTATGAATATTTTTTTGCAGTTTTCGTACACCATCGATATAAAAGGAGATATGTTTAATCGCTTCTTCGCCAATTGGTACAATTCGTTCTTTATTATTTTTACCAATTACTTTTATGAAGCCTACTTTTTTATAAAAATTGGATAATCGAAGCGTAATCAATTCGCTCACTCGTAAGCCACAAGCGTATAACGTTTCCAACATTGCTCGATTTCTTACGCCATGGTCGAAACTTAAATCTATCGTTGCTAGCATTGCTTGAATCTCGTCATAGTTTAAAACTTCAGGTATTTTTTTCTGTAAGCGAGGGCTATCTAAAATAGCGGTTGGGTCTTGATCAATAATATCTTCAACTAATAAAAATTTATAAAAAGCTTTAACGCCAGAAATAATTCTAGCTTGGGAATTAGCCCCTAAACCAATTTCATTAATCCATTGGACAAAGCCTTGTAAATGAGTTGATTCTATATTCTTTGCTCCTATGTCGTAATTATGCAGTTCTAAATAGTCCGCTAATTTTTGTACATCTCGCACATAATTCTCTACGGAATTAGGAGATAGTCCTCTTTCTAATTTAAGATAGGCATAAAAACCTTTGATAATGGGCGTCCAATTCATTGAGTTAGCTTATAGAATAAGTTTTTCCTACAAAGGTGCTGTTTTTTTATAAATAACGAGGGTTATATATAATCTTAGGCAATTTACCCCATCGTTTTCTACGTCGCTTTGCTTGGCTTCGTTTGCCCATAAAATATTGTAAATCAATCGAATAAATGTTGCCCTGTTTACTCAGTTTAGCAATTTCATTTATTTGTGGAGAATTAACGGTTATCGTCCCTTTTGCACGTGCAGCAAGTGGTGTGTGAGAACTGAGTCCAATGTACATTATTCGACCATTTTTAAACTCTTTTTGGAAGCCTAAAGCGCCGACAAAAGCCATATTTATTTTTGAATTCCCTCGAATATCTTCAATTAATTCAGCTTCCCCAAATGTATATCTTTTCTGGCTGTGTTGAGCGGTCATTTTACTAAAACTAAAACCACTTTTTACAATTGGGTAAATACGTTTACCCTTAAAACTTTTATACCAATATTTAGCAAAAGCAGGTCGGATAACCATTAATATAGGGACTGCAAAAGTTAATTGTTCTTGAAAAGTAGTTTGGTTTTCAAATCGATAATTATATCCTCCATAATTTGCATTAGCTCCGTATTCTAAATAGGTATGAAATTTTTGAGAGAAACCACCCCATTTCCATTTATAACTAAATAATTTGCTGCGTGCAACTAAACCAAAAGAACTACCGATAAAATAATCTCCGCTAAGTGGGCTATTATCAAATTCGGTTATCACTATCGTTTGGCTAATATTATTACCTGTTTGAAAACCGACCGCAAAAGTATTGCGTTGAGAAAAGAGGGAAGTTGTAAAAAATAGGAAAAAAAGTGTGAGTCTATACATAAAAAAGCATCGTTGGTTTAATAAATCAACGATGCTTTTAGGTTTTTATGCTGTATTAGCGATTATTAACAAGTTTTAGTACTTCTTCAATCGTTTCTAGCATCTCGTTCCAACGTAGCATGGATACTAGAATAATCAGTAAAAGAAACAGAGATAACTCGCCATCCTTTCTTTACCGCTTCCTTAATGGCTTCTTCCAATTTTCAGAACGACAAACGCCCAAACCTGTACCTAAAAGAATAAACTACTCCTGTGTTTTAATATGTTCTACGAATACTAGCATGGTTTTTTATTTTAGTATATTTATTTTAAAAACAAAAACGCCTCGTTCTACAAAATGAGAACGAGGCGTTTTATATTATTTGAATACAAGTTTCAAATTATCCTTCTTGAAATCGAACCGTTACCGTTTCGCCAACCCAACAGCCAGTCTTAGCTTTCTTTCCTCCTTGCATACCTCTCATAAAAACATCACTCTTTAAAGGAATTGAGCCATTGTAAATACCAATCTTTTTATTAGCTTCTTGTGCTATTTCTGGATCAGAATCTACACTCTTTGCTTTTCTATACTTATCAATAGCAGCGATAACCACTACACCTCTAGAGTAACCATCTTTTCCACAAGTTCTACTTGCTTTACCGTATAAATCACCGATTAACATGTAAGGTCTCCCCCAATCAGGGCGTAACTTAGCAGCATTTAACGCATTCGTTCTAGCTTGACCATTCTGTCCTAATTTTCTTCCTTGGATAGAGGCAATACTAAAGTAATAACTTGCCTTTTTAGCATCATCAGTTTCTGCTTCTAAGGCTTCTCTATACTTAGCAATCGCTCCTTTGAAATCGTCTGCTTTATACAATTTACTCGCCATCATCGCAGGATTATTTGCTTCAAATTCTGCTTTTCTCTTAGCGTTTTCTTCTGTAGCATATTTAGCATATTTTCCTTCTAGCTCATCTAAGAAAGGATTTCCTGCTACACATCCTTGACGCTTCAAGATAGGAACGATTTTCTTTAATACATCTGGATTATCAGAATCCGCTTCATATTCAGGACGTAACTTCTCTATGAAATAGTCACAGTCAAAAATACTATTTTCGATTTGTGCAAAAATAGCTTCTACAGAAGTTTTTGCTTGCTCGTAATAAGCTTTATACTTTGCATTATTAGCAATATTGTGATCTGCAACCTCCAATAACTTGGCATAAGCAGTTCTAGACTCTTCCTTCGTCATTTTCTCGTTCGTAAACTGATGTACAACGATTCTTGCATAAGGATCTAATACAATATATTCTGTATTCATTCCACCTTTCTCAAGAGCAGACTCTAAAGTTGCTCTAGTTGCAGCGTAAGGTGTTCTTAATTCATAGAACATATCAAATCCTTGACGACCAAGATGATAAGCGATTCTATCTTCTGCTGTTGTCTTTGGCATTTTAATGCTTCCAGCTTCTAAACAGGCAATAGCCCCTTCATATAAACCAAGTACTCGTTCAGCGAGTGCCGCCTTTTTAGTCTCATCTGTTTCTTTCTTCATCAAATCTTTCAAAATCTTAATACCATCTGTGTAGTGAACGTCTCTTAAACCATCCGCAGCAGGTGCCGCAGCATAAGCTTTTTCCCAGTTAGGTAATGCAGCATCATAATTTTTAGATTTCGCATCTTGTCGGTATAGTACGTGGAATGTTTCTGATTCTTCTGCATTAGCAGAATCTACAAATTTACCACATTGCGCATTTGCAGGAACCGCTAAATAAAGCACCCCAGCAACAAACAAAACCGCTTTGAACATTTTTTCTATTCGCTTCATATTTTTACAATTTTTAATTTTTATTTTAAAGTATGTTTTAGTTTTAATTGAATTTTCGTTTAAAGAACCAAGAATTATCGTTTAAAGTAAATCCTACGGTAAATTCACCATAAGTTTCCTGTAAAGCAGTATCCGCACCTCGTTTTCCAAATTCTAAGGAAATATTCACAAAAGAGACCTGCTTTCTAGGTAAAGTAATAGGCAATCCAAATCCAAACGTAACTCCAGTTTCCTGTAATTGTTCTCCGTCTATACTTCTAGGGTCTGTTCCTGTAAACGCTCCTACTCTATATCTAACACGTTTCCAAAATTTATTATAAGAAGAATAATCTGGAATAAATTCTGCACCAAAAGATGCTCTATAAGAATCATCAAAAATTTCTGGCTTCGCATCATTTCGATAATTACTCCAAAAAATTTGATCGTAATTGAATCCAATTTTATATTTAGACCCACTCGCTAATACAACTCCTACTCCAATTTGTCCAGGCAGAGTTGCCTTTCCATCAACCTCGCTTGTATTAATAATCGTATCATTCGATAGAGCGGTCACGTAAGCAGGGTTAAATCGAGTATAAAATTGAGAGGTGTTAGTATTAAGACTGCTATTTGAGCTAGCTGTCACACCTAAAGTCAAAACTTTGATTTTTTTAGCATCCCCTTTATTAAAGATAAAGTTGTGTTGTGCGCCAAATCTCCAAGTAAAACCATTAATACTAAAGTCATCTACAAATCTATCTTGATAGCCCGCAGCGATATCTTCAAAGATAACCCCTCTAGTATTTTCAATCTTACCAAAAAGATAGCCCAAACTAAACCCAAAAGCAGATTGTTTGTACCTAAATCCATTAGACCAAAGAAATTGGTTCGTTCCACCTTCTCCTCTAAATTGACTTTGCACATTCCCTATATCTGGTACTTCTCCTGACGTTTGAACCGTATAGCCGACTAAGCTATAAGGGACCAAGGCAAAAGACATTCCCCAAGAGAAATTTCTAATCTCTCTATCTAATAGGTCATTCACTGGGTTATTTAGGGTAAACCCTAATGCTAAGTGAGATAAATTACCACTCCAGTTATCATTAGTTTCCGTTCGACTTTCCCAAGTGGAACTTCTACCATATAAACCAAAATCAAAAGCGGCCATTTGCATAAAGCCTAAAGAGGCTGGATTTTGCAAATTTAGCTGATAGGCATCATTATAGGCATTCGTTAATCCAGGCGTCGCCCTAAGGTTAGCAAAATTCTGGTTTAAAACATCTCCTAAGCCAAATCTGGAATAAGGAGAGTTATTCTTAGGTTGAGCCATGGCTAGCGTCACTACGAAACAAGCAGACAGCGTCAGAAAAATACGTTTACAAAAGCTCCACATTATAATCAAGGATTTTGTTTAGTCCGATTAGGACTAAGTTTGAATTGGCAAATATCTTAGTTTTCAGCCGTTTAGCAAAATATTCAGCATCTCCTCCTGTTAAGGTTGTGTTAATCCCCTTAAATTTGTCTCTAAAGAACTGAATCCAGGCCTCCATTTCTAAAACATTACCTAACCCTCCTCCAACTTGCAGGGCTTCTATTGTATTTTTACCAATTCCATTTTTAACACTTGACGGTTTATCTACTAAAGGTAATTTTGCCGTAAAGTGTTGCATCGCTTTAAATCGCATGCCTAAACCAGGCGTAATATTACCACCTAAGTAATTGCCTTCCGCATCTATTAAGTCATAAGTTGTACAAGTTCCTGCATCAATAACCAAGCAATCTTGCTTAGGAAAAAGTACGTTCGCTCCTACAACTGCTGCCAATCGGTCTTTCCCTAATGTTTTAGGCGTACCGTATAGATTTTGAATCGGCAATGGCGTTTCTGCATCAAGGTTTAAAAAATACCAATGTTGCTTTAAATAAGTTTCCATCCGTTTATTAACTGTCTTTACAGTAGAACAGATGATATTTTCAACGTTTTGGTTGTTTACGATTTTTTTTAAATCTGCTAATCGCCATTTTTCAACCACTATTTTCTCTATTAATTCATTTTCTTGAAAGAAACCGAATTTAGTTCGAGTATTCCCTATGTCAATTGTTAGATTCATTTCAGTTGTCGGTTGTTAGTTGTCAGTGGTAATTCAAATAATAACTGACAACTCGTAACTGGTAACTTGTATATTCAAAAGACGTTCAATTATACCTTAAAGTGTCTTAAGTAAAATTTAAGGTTCTGTTAATTAAACAGTTGTTAATCTTTTGTTTTTATCAAAACAGGCGCAAAAATAAGGTAGTTTACCGAAATTTTAGTTAATTCTTCGGTGAAAATTGACGATTTTCTTACGTTTTTAATAAAAACCCGTTTTGTTAAAATTAAACAGCAATTAATAACAGTCTATTAACAGTTTTAAATAGGTTAAATCAAGAAATAGAAGGTATATAAAATTTAATTTTCCCTTTTCAATTCTCTTTTATGACAAAAAAATTAAAATTGAGTTGACTAATTAAGATATTTCTTGAATTTAAAAGTACGCTAAACACCTAATTACAATCGGATTAACCTCCTCATTTCTTCAAATAAAAACCGAAATGAAGTATTTCTATTTATTGCTTTGTTTAATTCTTTCTACTACACATTTAATAGCACAACCACAAAATGATGATTGTGATGGCGCTATTAATTTAGGTACACTCCCCTATTGTGAGTTGGCAGTTTTCACCAATATTAATGCAAGTACTAGTGAAATAGGTACGGATAATATTCCAACTTGTTTTAATGGCGGGTCCGTGGAAAACGATGTATGGTTTAAATTTACAATTCCTGATGACGGTAGTAACAGAGATTTTAAAATTAGCTTAGCAGCAACAGATACTACAGGAATCACCAATCCTCAATTAGCCGTTTATAGAGGAGACTGTGCTCAAAACCAATTATCAGAATTAGGCGTTTGTTCCTCTACAGAACAAGGCGCAACAAATCTAACAATAGAAGCAATTGGTTTAAAAACAAATACCCAATATTTTTTAAGAATCAACGACTTCTCCGCAACAGCTAGTCCAAATTGGGGCAATTTTACACTGTGCATAGAAACTTTAGCCCCATTTTTTAATATAGGAGAAGTGACAAGTACAGGGCTGTGCGAAGGCACTTTATTTGATTCAGGAGGAAGTGAAGGCGATTACGGCATTCTAGAAAATCATTTATTTACCATCTGTCCTACTGATTTTCACCGTTGTATCGCTATCGAAGTAGAAAATTATAATATAGAAGCAGAATTTGACCGACTAACTATTTTTGAAGGAACAGCAACCAATATTGGACAAGAATTATTGTCTATTGATAGAGCTGGACAAATGGCGCTTGCCTTTGCTAAAAGTGATTGTGTCACCATTCAATTCACTTCTGACCCTTCTCAAAACAGAAGTGGATTTAAGTTAAATTGGCAATGTCTAATCGAGGAATGTCCAGAACCAGCACCAACTACCTGCGATAATCCAATTACTATTGCACAAATTCCTTTTACAGCAACTAATTTAAGTACTTGTTTTGCAGGGAATGATATAGAAATTGGACCGTGCGGAGGAGATGATTTTTTAAATGGTCAAGAATATATTTTTGCTTACGATTCTCCTGGAGGTGAATGTGTTTCTATTAATATTAGTGGTGTAAATCCAGCAACAGGAATTTCTGTTTTAAGAGGTTGCCCCGAATCAGGTGACGCCGTTTGTATCAATCAAAAACAAGGCATTGAGAACCAATCCAACGTTTTTTTACCCAATGTATCGCTTGAAGAAAAAGGCAGGTATTATTTTCTAGTTGCCAATGAATATAATTGTACCCCTTTTGACATTTCCATCAATACCTCTACTACTTGTCCGACCATTTTCCCATCTGCCTCCGATTGCGAAAATGCTTTGGTATTAAATGGTTGCAGTCCAAATACCCCCGCTGCTTTAACCGTGGAATTAGGTTCAGGTAATCCTGATTTCTTTAAATTTGGTGTTAATAATGGCTGTTGGGACGATGTCTTTGAAACCAACTATACTTGGTTCACTTTTGAAGCACAAGCAGATGGTGAATTTGCCTTTCTACTAAGGAATAATGATCCTGATGGTTTGGTAGATATTGATTTTAATATTTGGGGTCCTTTTGACGATTTAGACAATGCGTGTACTGCTTCCGATAATTCGCAACCGATTAGAAGTTCATGGGCAGATGATTTAATATATAGCGTAACAGGTTTGGCAAACATCAACCCAGAACTAGGAACACCTGTTACAACTACTTGTGAAGGCGCATTAGGAGAAGGTTTTGTCAAGCCTTTACAAGTCAAAAAGGGAGAAGTTTATATTGTCTTAATCAATGATTTTGATGGTGTTATTTTTAGCGGCGCCATCGCCATCGACTTTGCAGGAACAACGCCAGGTGTTTTGACAGATATACCGAATAGCATCAATATTTCCCAAGACACTTTTATTTGTACAGATAATTCAATAGCGCTGTCAGCAAGCGGGGCTTCGGCTTATGAATGGAGTCCTTCCGAAAATTTAGATTGTAGAAATTGTCCCAATCCAACAGCAACGCCTACTCAAACTACAACTTATACGTTAGACGCAAGTACTGTCTGTAGTACTATCTCTCAAGAAGTTACCATAGAAGTCATTACTGCCCATGCAGGAACTGACCAATCTGTTTGTCAAGGTGCAGTTCTCCAATTAAATAGTGAAGTTGATGCAGCTAATATTAGTTATAGTTGGTCGAGTCCTACAGGAATAGCTAATTTAAGCTGTACAGATTGCCCCAATCCTGCCCTAACAGCAATGACGGTTGGCAATTTTGATTATATATTGGATATACAGAAAGAAAACTGTTTGGTGAGTGACACCATGACACTAACGGTCATTACAGGAAATGCTCCCATTTACAGTATAGTCGAAAATCAACAATTATGTGTAGGAGATAGTATTCAGTTAGGCGGAGAAATGATAGTTGGGCAAACCTACGAATGGACAACTACCACTGCTGGTTTTACAGCAAACAATGCTAATCCAATCGTTCAACCGATAGCAACGACTACTTATTTTTTACAAGTAGCAACCTCGGGGTGTAGTCTTCCTGCTCTAGACAGCGTGACCATAACAATCAATCAATTGCCCATTATTAATGTAGGAAAAGATACTACTGTTTGTCAAGCAACAACTGTATCTCTAGGAAATACCACTACCGAAAACAAGGTGATTTATGAATGGTCTACTAATGATTTAATCACCATTAATGACCCAATTTTAGCGAATGCTAACGCAACGCCCATTATGAATGCGACTTACATTTTGACTGCGACAAATGGGGCTTGTCAAATTAGTGATTCTATCAATATCCAAGTCAAACCAGTAGCAGTCGAGTTTACTGATGAGTCTGATTTAGTCAACTTGTGTTTAGGGGAAGATTTAGTCTTGAATGTATTAACAACTCCTAGTAATCTTACTCCGCAAATCCGTACACTAGATAATACTTTAGATACCAATACAACCAATTTATTGCTCCAATCAATAACCAATCAAACTTATATCACAACGGTAAATATAAATGGTTGCACAGCAGCAGATACGATAGTTGTACAAGTAGATTCCTTACCCAAAAACATGGACATTTCACCAGCGGATACGACTATCTGCTTAGGCAATCAACTGATATTAAGTTCGCCTATTTATGACCCACAATTTTATCCAAACATTCAACACCGTTGGGCACCAAATGTAGGTTTTGACAGCCCAGATTCTTTTTATAATCTAGTTATTACCCCTACTGATACAGTCCGCTTAACACGAATCAATCAAAACGGTGCTTGTATAGATACTTCAACGGCAGTTATTCAGGTAATCCCTTTTATAGAAGTTGAAATTACGCCAACTAGTAGCCTCATTTGTACAGAAGAAACAATTGATTTATTTGCCAATTTACCAGAAGATGCCACCAACTTAACATGGTCACCTGCTGAAAATATGAGCTGTAGTGATTGTCCAAACCCAACCGTCTCCCCTATACAAACAACTACCTACACTTTATCGGGTACATTGATGGATTGCCCTATTAGAGGTTCGGCAGAAGTAACTATTTCTGACTTTTCTAATACTTTTTTAGAAAATCTTGGTACGAATATAATTTTCATTGGACAAAACGTCGATTCTATCATCATTCAAACGGATTTAGAAAATATTAGAACTATTGAATGGAGAGAAGATGGTCAATTAATCATAGGGGCTAATGAATTACTACTAAATTATGTCCCCTTAGCCAATGCGCCTGTTTCCGAGGAAACTCGTAGCGTTGTCATTGAAGCCACTATTACGACAATCGAGGGCTGTATCTTCTTTTTAGAAACAAATATTACTGTCCAACCACCAACTGTCCCCAATGTCTTTACTCCTGGCAATGATGGTTTAAATGATTATTTTAATATTACCCTTCCAAACAATGCAGAAAATATCACCGTCTTTAGGGTGTATAATCGTTGGGGCAATATAATATA
>JAULCF011110110.1:0-15739 GCA_032361265.1 Devaleraea mollis
GCCGCCATCAAATCAATGCAAAAAGGAGAGATGCCAAGATGCGGTCTCGAGACCTCAAATGCGCTCCCCTCTCATGTGGCCACTCCCATTATTCTCAATACTCCTCCTCTCGCTTCACGCCTCTTCTAGGTTTGCTGGAAGTCTCCCTCTCAACATATCTGACTCTACCTCTTTCCACTTTCTCTCTCCCCCTTCCTAAATTCTCTCAGGGCAAGACTTCAGAGATGACGTCTTCTCGTGGTGATTTGCGGAAAGTGTGGCTCTTTCTGGTTACGATGTTTGGCTCTAAAGCTCTCCAACTATGGCCTCGGGCTTTCCGAAGTCTAATTTTGATCCTCTAGACACGAGTTAACCATATCTTATTTCGAAAGAGCTAAGGAGAAGCCTTCATATTTATTGCTTCTCGTCTTTGAAGTTTCTTGATCTCGTACTGCGAAATTTGCACAAAACATTGCCTGGGCCTTGCTAGCTGATTTCTTCAACTTCTTTGCGGCCACTCTTGGAAAAATTTCCGCTTAGATCTTCTGCGAGCGAAGAAAGTTTCTGCTTCTAGACGATGACTATCTAATAAACCTCTGGGACTTCAATGATAGTAATTAATTCACTGGAATCTTTTGGGACTAGTCTTAATCCAATCGTCTTCAATATGCCTTTCTGCTACTCGTAAGTTTTTCTTGGTATACTGCTTCCTCCTACACTTCTCGGGCTCCTTTGGCACTGTTATAAATTCGGCGTTGCCCGCCTCGAAGTGTTTCTTATAACTTTGCTACTCGAGATCGGGATTGATCTCATTTACTGCGTAACTAGGGTAGATCCTTCCTCGTTTCCTCTACCTAGCATATAGGAATGATTGATGTTTCTGGTATGCTTTTTGCTCCTTGGTAAGTGCCCAACTTGAAGTGATCGCTGTTGCGAGAATGCAAACGGGAAGCCGAGGTACCAGCTGGAGGGCGACCGGCACTTATCAAGGAACAAAAGCATACCAGAAACATCAATCATTCCTATATGCTAGGTAGATGAAACGAGGAAGGATCTACCCTAGTTACGCAGTAAAGGAGATCAATTTAAAATGCTTACTTTTGACCCTTCTTCGTAATTTTGTTTTACCCACAGGTCTGCACCTTTGCATTACTTGATTGTATTCAACTGCTCTTCCATCACCTTGATATCAGTCTAGGTGTCGCCAAAAGTCTATTGCTCTAATGTCCTGAGCTACTCGCGAGATACCATACCTCGCGCTATGGCCTCCCCCAAAAGCGTCCTACTAGCTTAGTCTAACCGTTTTCTGGTTTCTCCTTTTCTAATACCTTCTGGGTTTGGGCCTGATCTCTAGGCGTCCGGATTCTGACTTCCGACGCTCATACAACGCACAAAATTTATAGCGTTGCTTAGCTGTTTCGGTTGATTAACTAGCCTTCTCCCCGCCAGTTTTTGTCGGCAGGTTTGGCGTCAATTTTCTTAAAATACACACTCATAGGCTCTCCTGATTCTTGGTTCCTATTTAGTGTGTCGCTTTTTGTTGTGTTTTAAGCATTCTTGATATCATAGATGTCTTGTAGTTTAAACCTCCTATTCTATCTCTAGGTTCTTGTCTTTACCAACTTAAGTCTTAGTTCTTATATGAAGATCTAAACCATTCTCTTCTCTTTCTTAATCCGCTCACTCTAAATATTTGCTACTTCTAGCTCTTGCTCCCTAATTAAAATCTGCTGTAGCCTGAGTTTTTTCTGGGTCGTACTTTCTCTACCTCTTGATGAACTTGATCTTGTATGTAACTTCTTGACCTCTCCTGTGTAATATTAATATTGTCTTGTAGGCATCAAAATCCTGAGCTTATAAATTCAACGATAGAGCCCATCGCGCCTGTCGCACCCCTGCTACTGGCCCAGCCAAATAAGTAAGTTAGTCTTACTCGACTATCAGCTTCCTTCGCCTCAACAGCTCTGGGCCACCAGTAACGCCGGGTTAACTCCCATGGCGAAGTCTAAAACTTAAAACTGAACAAGATGAACGAAAGCTCTTTTATCGCTCCTTCACTCAACCAGATGAGCATTTTGGTTCGGCTTTATATACTATAGAGCGCTATACTGCTTATCACTCTAAACACGCTTTTTAGTCTTTTTGTGATACTAAGAGGTGCTTGCCTTGAATCAATCATTGTCACTCTGGAGGCATCCCTTATTTGAGGTTTCCTTCTGTCTTATCTGAGGTTCCGACTTATATTCCTCCCAGTGCACTTCCGGTGTGGAGTCGATTAGATGGATTAGGACTCCCTTACTGTGATAAGTGATCATGAATCCAGGGTGAAGACTACTTTAGTTTCCTTGAAGACTACGAATAATTTATATAAAGCCATTGGCCTATCCCCTATTTTTGCAAGTGTTTTGCCGGGGGAGCGAATTTCGAGTTGTTTCCACGGGGTACTGACAAAACACATCACCAACGCCCTTTTCCAAACAAACCTGCAAAACACAGGCGAATTGACCGGAATCAGCTGGCAAAAATGAATACACGTGAGTACACCGTACTGTACGGTATCACCCATAGTACAGTATGACTCGATATTTCAATCGGGATGCAAACGGGTGGCTCTCAGGAAAATAAATATCTGTACCGTTACTTGTCATAAGCCTTGCGACTGGACCTTCCTTTTCTTATTTGAGATCTTTTTAAGTGTACGCAGAAGCGATTAGGGTTCTCGCGACAGACCTTTGCGATTCAGCCTGGAATCCCTAAATATCAAAGTTACGGAGACCTCTAATTTTTACAGTCTTGTGCTGTTGGGAAGCGCCCAGGGGCTGACACAAACACACACATGATCAGGCGCGCGCTAGATTCTTATTTTTTCAAGCATATCGGCTCAATTGAGCCGGTAGCTTCCGGGTTACTCGAATTTTGCGGAAAGTTCGATGAGATTAGTACAATACACCCTTTGATTTAGCATGCTAAAGTGCACTTTAGCAAAGACTACAGTATGCACCCAGGAATACCTTACATAATACATATTTTGTTCGAGGTTCCTGACGTGTCTATGGTGGATTCTAACGTGCTTAATTTGAGAGTGTGCTGCAACTAAAATGCGCTGCGTTTTAATCAGTATTAAAATTATAAAATTTAGTTATACTCGCACAGCACTGATAGTGTGTTTCAGCGCTTATGTGTTGCTATATCGCGGGGCATGCCCCGCGGCACACGCCCTTCCAAGCAGTAACTCATCCTATCGCTCCATGGCCAAAATTTTAACCTGCCGCGCGTCAGCTTACCCTGCTTCGATGTTCTGAGCCACTTTATACCACTCGCTCCTTCGTGTCGCGCTGCGAAGAGCTAAACTTAGCCGTACTGTTCCATCGTCTGAAGTCGCGCGGCGGTGATTTTCGACTCAATAATCTACTTGGAAGTCCCCGCCGCGCATCTAATCACCAGCTTGGTGAGTCGATGCGCGGCGGAGATTTGAAATCCCACCGAGCGACGCCGGACGGCGAAACGGTGCGAAGAAGGCGCAATGCTACCTTTCATGCACTCGTTGCGCTCGTCGGCGTCCGCACTCCGCCGCAGGTGAGTGAGACTATACCTCAATTGAGTTCCGCGCCCTCCACTATTTTACCTCTTTAAAGTAGAATGGGGAAGGATTTGAACGCCGATGAGCGCAACAAGCGCATTGAAGTTCCGCCCCTGTCGCTACTAGCTAGGTCTAGTATACCGAAACGTTGAGAGTCCGTCCCGTCGGCGCGCTTACCACGCTTGTCAATAGGATGTATACAGTGTGCATGCTACCATAGCGGCTTTGGCTAGCTATTTCCCGATTTTACTCGCTTACCTACTATAAACATAAACGCGGCTTATGGTGAAAGCTACACATTTAATTATCCAATTAATTTATGTTTTCTTCTGCTTATTATTTCTCTCGGCGAACGTCCATATTATTGGGTACCGCAGTTGCGAAATGTATACGAAGCCGCAGCGTTTCTCCAACCTTAGGTTGTTCGATTAGTATTACCGCGCGCGGTAGGCGGAGCGTATCGTCAGCACGCTAAGCGAGCTTATGCTAACTCGATCGTTGCTTGTAGGACCTACAACCGACGAGAGGGGTTAGCGTCAGCGCGCCAAGAGTTCTAGGCACGCCGCGTGTACGATACTCTCGCGGCGGCGAGCATAGGAATCAGCGCCACCAACCTGTACTCGATGCAGTACATACAAGTACTCGCCATGGCGGCCGCGACACTTTGGACACATCGCCGCCGCCCGCCGGTTGTCCGTGATCAGCACCAGCTGCGTACACCGCTGTGACCTGTATTATTTGACAGTGTGAGAAACATTCGATATTTTCTTAGTGTAGTATGATACTTGTACAGCTGCACGGTGTGAGAAAGTATGCAAAAATTAAGCTTTTTCACATTTTGTATCCTAACACCGCTTTGGCCCGTCGTCGTTTGGTAGGGGCGCTGCGCCGACAGCCACCCTATCCACGCGCTCTCCATCCCTTGCTTCTGTTGTGCCCCGCCTGATAGACAGCTCCAATCGTCTGCGTCAGTGCCCAACGATTCAAAGGCCTCGCCCAATGGACCGCCTCTCTACGAGGCCTCGTGTGAGGGACCACCCAAGGATCCCGCGTTAATGAGTTTTGCGAAACCATCATCAAGCGTTCCGGCAGCCTCGCATCTAGGACCGCTCTCTGAGGCGTCGAATTCAGGACTTCTCGCCGGCTCTGCGCTTGCAGCTGCACCTCTCTCGCCGCTATCGAGCGCAGAAAAGGTCCCGCCCATAATACCGCCTCCGTCTGAGGCCCCGCTGTGGTACCGTCTCTATCTGCGCCCGCCGTTCTAACCGACACCAAAGCTTCTGTACCAGAGAGATCAAAGACTGCGCGCGACCACTTCCGCTCTGTGTCTGCAGAATTCCCCCGCGTCCCAGTCTTCTCCTCTTACCATTGTGCTCTTCTCATCTAATCCCGTCTCCACGATCTATCTATACCAACATGTGCGTCTATTTCCCCCTCGAGGGGCGCTAGCTCCTCTCCCTCCACTCCCGCCGTCCTCAGCCTCAGGCGCGAGCGTACTCGCGGGCAGAGGCAAAAACTAGCCGCCTTTCGCATCCCCACTCGGAATAAGCATGCCAGACAGCAATCGTACTACCGAAATCTTCCTTCCCGGAAATAAAAGTTCGATGCGCGAGTTGTGCGCCATCAGCGGCGGCACTTCCGGCCTCGTGATCGACAAAGGCGTTAACTCAGCGTCAGCTGGCGGAACGCCTCAGACGCGCCTCCAGAGAGCTCGGCCCAAGCATCACGAGGCGCTGCAGAACCAGACAGCCGATCGTTTCCCCGTCTACCTCTTGCGATTCCTCCGGTCAGCCTTCTGGAAACAAACCTTCTCGCAGCGCAAATGGCAGCGCGAGGTCCTCAGCCTCGCGATGGACATACAAGACGTACGGGACCATCAAGGGCGTGCTCGGACTCCCTGAGAAGAAACACGCCAGGCTTTTTTGGTTCGTAGCTCCTGAATTCTCTGTTTTCATCGCGGCATAGCTTCGCTAATATATTGAGGAGCTCCTTCAACAACGACGAGAAGCTCGCGGCGATGGAGAACGCTGTAAGATGCATGGGAGCGCACAGTTTATTTGAGATCCCTGGCTTTAAGCAGCACTTTTACCAGGAGGAGATTGGCACGACCGGCGACTTCAACCACCGTTTGGTCCTCATCAACTACCTCAACGACGTGCATGAGCACTGTTCTACCATCGGTGCGACGCGCTGAGGAACGCCCATGTTCCCGCAAGACGCTCCGCTGGGATGAGACCCGAACCTTGTCGAGTCCTTCTACGTGAGCAGCGGCACAAACAAGAACGGTAAATGTAACGACGGGACGCTATAAAGCCCAGGGCCTTGCTCGTTCATCCTCCGCATCGGCGCCACGCCGAGCCCGGCGAGACAGTTTCGGTCAGTGCCTCCGATCTCAGCTACGCACCTTCGAGGCCATCACCTGGGTTTAGGCCTCTGCCGGTGGCACCCCATACTCAGAATATCACTACTGCCTTGGAATGCGCTAGTGCGGCGCCCGCTGCTCCGAAGCCCGATTCAATTTCATCGTCTTCCTCTCACACATCTAGGGTCCACCAGCTTCCTGACTCAGATGATCACCGAGAGTCAAGGCCCGATTCCCCCGCCTCATAATCGACTCTGATCGCGAGTCAGCGGAATCTCCTACAGCACTCGCGCTGCCTTCATTTCATCTAAAACTGTTTGGCAGGAGAAAACGGGGAAGCCAAAGCGAAAGTTCGTTGGGCTAGACCTTGGCCTTGAGCTGTATGATTCAGAAGCCTCGTTGGAGAAGCCCGTAGTTGTGCCTATTTCTGAAGTCCGCAATGGAGGAAATGACGGTGCAGTGCGACAGCTTCCAGTTCCTCTCAAGCCCATTGGTGATTTGCGGAAATAAATCGCCGCCGAAGCTAGGTCTCCGCCTTTCCCGTCGCCTACGTTGGGCAGCGACCGAAGGGCCCGTTACTTCAAGAACTACCACAACCGGGACACGCCACACTCCGACGCGCCAGGAATTGATGGTGTCGGCAAGCAGCCGCTGTTTAAAGCTCCTTATTACACAGACCCGGCTACGAAATCTCAGCGAACGAGCCTCCTCCGTTCTTCCACTCGCCGACTTACGACTGGCATTTCAGTCTGATCATCCCTGTAGTTACGGATCATACCATCAACGTCTACGAGGAATAGGAGAACGAGTTTCGCGCCCACTCCGGCCCGCATGCGCGTTTTATTTCCGGGACGCCGTATCCCCGCGATATGCTCGACTACATCGTATCAATTCAAGCTCCAGGCCACCCGCGCCTGACGGAAGACATTGGCTCTACTATCTTAGTCGCAGCCGATCTCTTTCGGGCGCAACGGTCGCCTGATCAGCAGCCAGGCAGCAGAAGCCGCTTCTCAAGTGACACGAATGAGCTCAAAAACTCTGGAGATTTTCATGACGATGGCCACAGCGGTGTCCGTCAGGCGAGCCGAAAGGGCGTATATGGGAGTCACTACGACTGAAGAACATTGGAACCTAACTACTATCCTCCGGAGGGCTGACTGTCGTACAAGGACTTTCAATATGATGCCACGTCATTTAGAAGTATGTACCAGGGCGAGTCGAAGCAGTGGATCGTTGGTGAAAAAGTCGCGTTTGCTGAGGGTGAGAAGAATGTCGGGCAATGCGAAGAATACTTCCGCAACGTGATGCGCAGTTGCGTGGACAAGCGCGCGTCGCGGGAGCAGATGATGGACCTCCTTCTCACAACTGGCGTGATCTCGTCGCGCACCCTGAACACTTCGAATGCGTGGGCTGAAGGTGTCCAGAATCCTGACGACCTGCAAATCGAGAACTATTGGGACTATCTTGCTGAAACTCTTGAGCGTCCGGACAGCCTGAAAATCGTGAAACAACTGCTCAAGAGTGTCACATGGGGCTATATCCGAGCCGCTCATCCGACGATCGCAGATATCCACGTTATTGTGAAAAGGTTTGTGCAGCGATGCCTCTTACTCGCGGAAAGTTTCAAGCGCAACCCACGCGCTATGGTAGCTGCCGTAGCGCGTGCGTAGGGTTGCGCTAAGGTGCCTAGACAAGAGAACAATTTGAGAATGAATTGATTGGAGTGGAATTAGCCGAAGCATGGGCCAAAGATCGCAAATAATTTGAAAAGATCAACATGGGCACCTTTCAGCACCCCAACGCATTTGCCGACAGCCTCGGTGCCACCGTCGATTTCAATTCGAATGATCTTGATCGGGCAAACGTTAAAGCTCAAAGAAGGGCATCCCTACCGCGGTAGGGCTGCCAAAGAAAACCGCGGTTTTCTTTGGCGACGTTACCTACCCCGGTGAAGGTGATGAAAGCGATCCCGAGGAATCGCTATGGGAAACTGGCCCGAGCCGTTTTGAGCTTTGGGCCAACAATGGTGGGAGCGACCGAAAAGTGTGCTTTGACGACAGGAGCCGAGCGCCGGCACGAGGTGGCCCTGCTAATCGCATACAGCCAAATACCGCCGCGCGGCCGCCTCTTGGGATCTTTTGTACACCTGATCAGCTAGAAGCACGTCCGAAGCCGTACGCTACTCGGTGCATTGCCTCTGAGCTGGACGACAAACCGTACCATGGCCCTAGTGCACAGCCTGGGGAGATCAGGAACGGCCCCGGCCGCTATGGATCTACCTTTCTCTGTCTTAAGTGTGGCTCTCTCTACCATCTGATCTCGATCTGTCCGGGTCTACCTGCGGACCAGCGAACCCTCTTTTCAGAAGCCTTTGCACAGCAAGAGGCCGTTCTGTACAACGAGTAAAGGCCCGAACACGGAGCCGATGAAGTCGAAATAAATGATCTAGAGGACGCGGCTTCATACGCCGATATCGAATTCGAGGAGGAAAAGAAGGTTGACATACATTTTGGCCACTGTCGATATTCTCCCCGCACTCAGCCACTCTGCTCTGATCGAGCTTCATGATCGCCTTCTGTCAAACGTCTTCTATCTCCTGGCGGTAAACAGTTTGCCGCCGCACCTAACACTTTCTGGCGGTCGCTCGGACGATACACGCGTTGATCTCGGCGCCCCACTTTCGATCTTCGGGAGGGCTTCGTACCTCTGCGACTGTGACACCCTCGGCATCTCTCGGAAAGACGCGCTTAGCAACCTTAAAAATGAGTTTATCGTTTGGAAAAACAGTGTACAAGTCGCTCCGTATGTCGCCCGCTTTATTCTCTATGTCCGACGGCAGAATCATCACGTTCTCTCGCGATATAATCGAGATCGAAACGATCCCGTCGCTTCTGGGATTGGCTACTCTACGATAGATGAAGGCTGTGATCGACGTCACCAATCAGACCATTTCTTCGGCAAGCGGCTGGTAAATGGCTCTGTTGTATCAGAATGGCCACCTCTATCTACACGCGCCCGATGTAGTCGTTAAGAAGTCGCTGCTGCAAGTTTTTCGCTGGAGCGCTCTGGGACATCCCCAGGGTGCTTACCTTTGCTGAGCTACGTTATTCCAATGGAGAACTCGTATCTGCGCTCAAGAAAACCAGCCTTTATACTGCTCGAAATTACTATCTCTTCCTTCGCAACGAAAATCCGGGCGAGAAGTTCACCGAGGAAGATCTGGAGACCTTTCAGGATATCGTGCGCAAATGTATCACCTGCGAACGATTCGGGTCAGATCCGCGGCGGTTGGGCGTGGCATGCACGCAAAAGCACAATTTCATCAAACTTTTATGTGATGGACATAGTACATCTCTTCGGGCGTTAGCAGACTCTCAACATGGTGTGCTGCGGTACAAAATCATGGTGACCTTTGAGCTCGCCATCCTATCTTTAGCTGAAGTCTGGCAGGCGTTTTCCTTCGAGTGGATCACCCGCTTCCTCAGGCCCCCTCAGTTTCTTATCGTCTACGCCGCTCGCGAAATCATTCGCAAAAACTTTAGCGACAACTGCGCCGCTGTCTGCATGGAGTTACTTCAAAAGGCCACCGAGGTACACTGGAATTTCGGAGTCTGTGAACGCATGAACGCCGTCCGTCGCTCAACTTTCGAGAGAGTTTAGATAGACCCCGACTTGACAAAGTGGGGAAAAGCAGGCCTCCTTGCCATATCAACGCATTTGTAAACGCAACCGTGACCGAGACGAACACGTCGGCGTACCTTCTTGTCTTCGGCCAGCATCCCCGTTTTCTTTCGCAAGCCTTGCTTAAGATAGAGAAAATTACCAACTGTGAGCGCTTAGCCGTCACGAATGCTGCTCGTTCTGCCGCTGAGAACGCTCATTGCCGCATACGATACCTGGAGTTCAAAAAGCGGAACCAGCCAGCCGAAGTGGACGCCTTGATACCCGGCTCTCTTTGCTACGTCTGTCGCGATAAAATCCAGGTCTCTCTCCGATCTGGAAAAGTCGGCGGCTTCTATGGCCCGTACATATACCTAGGGAGCATAGGGAGCGTTTATTTTGTCAAATCGGACGTCGTCTACATGAATCCCCAACGTCGCACGTCATGCCAACTCCAGCCGCGAAAGATGTTGACTTGCTTGCTTCATCCCCGACGGCCATCGAGGATGGGAAGCTACTCGCTACGAAATCTCCGCCTCCGCGCCGCTTGAAAGACGAAACAGATGAGGATTTTCTGTTTCCCTACCACGCTTCCTTCGATCAAAACCCCAAGCTCGGCGGCGAACTAGACTTCCATCTCCACCCTTCTGCCAACTCGAAAGTTTGCATGTCACCCGAAACGACTCTAGCGAAGGCAGGACCTTTCAACGACAATGGCGCCCTGAAACTCAATGTCGAGCAGATCGACCTTTTTTCCCCACAAAAACAGAAGATAGCCAGTAGTCTATCAGCCACCAAATTTGTAGCCACAGGCGACGTGTCGGATGCTTTCTGCGATCTCGGAGACGAAATCAAGGTCCGTCTCTGCGAGAATGTCGAGGAGTACTTTGCCGCTTACGGGCACGCTACGGCCGCGCACGACGTCCGCTTCACGGAGATTTTCACACCCCAGCATCCGGATTTTGATCAAATCAAGGCCGACAGCGCTATCAGTGAGGAGCTCAGTGGTCTGTTGGACATGAAAACTGTCAAAATCGTCTTGAAAGATACTGTCCTGAAGAACTCCAACGTCGTCGACACGTGAATCGTCCTTGCAATCAAGGAATACCAGACGGAAGACGAGGGCAGGAAGGCGCGGATCTTCGTCCAGGGCTGCATGAATCGGGAATCCCGCCACGTTGTCTCCGATGCTGGCTGCGTCGCATCGATGTCGATGCGAATGCTCCTCATCCTGGGCATCTCTCTGAGATACTAGATCTGGACAAGAGATCTAAAGCAGGCCTATTTGCAGGGCGGAAAGTTAACCAGAAAGATATAAACGAGGCCCCCGAAACAAATGAGAGAACTCCTTTGCGGATACCTCCTCTGGAGTTTTTCGCCGATCTATGGGCTCCGGGAGGCCGGCTCGTACTGGAGCTCGTTTTACATGGCCATATTCACGGGAAAGCTTGCCATGGCTTCTACGATAATCGACCGATACTTCCTCTACTGGAACCCGGAAAGGCGTAGAAGTAGCACAATGATCGTGGAGCATAATTATCAGATCGAGGCCGCCTCCCCGTCTGCCAAGCTCGCTCTGAATCTGAGCTTGGAAAGACCCTCCTAATCAAGGCCGGACGGCTTGGACGCCATCATCGTCGAAGACGCGCTGTTAGTCGGAACCGACAATGTCCGCCGCAACGAGGAGAATATGAATGAAGCTGCGAAGATGGGCGCGGGCTCAGATCTCGACCAGGGAGTACTCAAGTTCGGTGGGCTGGAAGTTGGGATGAAAATAGATCCCGTCCTGTTCCACCAGAGGTAGTACCTTGAGAAGAATATCTCCAGCTCTCGTCTCCCAGTCGGCACTGTGATGAGTAAGACTCTCGTCAAGAAGGCTGCGGGCACGGTAGGCTGGGTCTCCACTATGACTTTCCCGCATGCCTCGTTCCTTGTATCGCAGCAAAACCAGCTAACCAGCTTCGATAACCAAGCCCGAAAGCTGGTCAAAAAGCATCGACCGCGTTCTAAAATACACCGCAGTAGGAGTGCGGATCAACAGAATGGCATTCTCTACCCTGTACATCGCCCCGTACCGGACTCTTTGCTGAAAAACAACGTCGATCTGTCCTCACAGATATATCTGATATATCGGGGCTCATCGTGTTTCGCGACCTGCCTGGAAATGAGGCAATATCATAGTAATGGTCCAGAAAGTGCCAGAGAGTTACGCCGAGCACTCCAGCTGGCGAGGCAATCGCCTTGACTACAGTGTTTTACTCAGTGTTTATGTTGCACCACGCGGTCTCGAAGATTCTAGGTCGGCGCGTCCTCTTGTTCGCTTTCACCGGCAGCTACTCTCTCTTTCAGTTCATTTCTAAGAGAAAACCTGTCCGATAAAAGCGCCTGCTCATCGACGCTGCCATCCTCAAGGACGCCTAAACTTCCGGGTCGCTGGACCACTTGGGCTTCATCCGCACGCGCTTCAACCCTTCTGGCACTTTGTCGAAAGACATCCCGGACGAGTAGGTCTTTCTTGAGCTCCTCCGTAATGGAAGAATGGAACACGACGTAGCAGAATTAATCATCGAGGACGCGTCTCTATCGGCCACTGTCAACACACCTTCTGGTGGAAAGGAGGTAGACCTGTCTCTGCTGCTCGAATAATAATCCCCTGCTATTGCGGAGAAGTCTCATTCATTGTATTAGATTGAAAGTTATATCTCAAGAACGCAGAGTGTTGCTGCTAAAGAAAATTTGGACTTCTCGGAACAGAAGTCACTCTGAATGATACTCGCCCTCTAGCAGGAAGTACATGCTCGTGTAGCGCTTCTTCATATTTTGTCTCTAGAAGCGGCTGCGCATGCTGGGAAAGGGCGCCTCTTCGCTCGAAGATGAAGGGGACACGTATCCGGCTTCGTCCGCGACCTCAGCGTCGCCCACCTCATCCTCAGCCACCGCAATATTTTCTCGCCTCGGGTTCTCACCCTCTTCGATCCTCTTGAGCAGCACGTCGTACACTAGTTCATCAATATCGATGACGTGCGCCTCTTGTTTAAGTCTTCTCTTTCCCGGAAAAATCACCTGTCGGCACACCGGCACTTGGCCTAGTCGCCGCGAAAAAAGAGCCCTGCTCCCTTCTTGCTCGCTCATGCGTGCGAGAACTTGCACGCACCTTGTGCTCGTCATCGGGCTTCTTTACAGCTTTGTGGATAGAAATCCCGTTCTCGCATTTGCCAGGCATGCTTCTCATTTATGTCATTTGCGACACGTCGCTGCGCCGCCATCGTCTGCCAACGACTTCCGGTCGACTCTTATGTCGTGAATCAGTCGCTTGAGTCAACAACACGCTCTTTAGGCCACAGAGAAATGAGTCAAAGACAACCAAGAAAAACTATTGCAAACGCTAAGCGTGGGAGTTTACGCAACTCGCAGACTATTGCGAGAATTACCCTTCAACCAGCGCGGACGGGAAAAATCAGCCAGACCGACAAACGCTGCACTACGTTCGAGTGGCCGCAGTCGTGCACCAGCCAACAAATGCCACGCCACGCCTCACGACACTCCAAGAATACGGCCCCGCGCGGGTACTCGCTCCCCTCCCATGAATGCGTGGCATTTGCCTCGAGCTCCCTGTCGACGTTCCGCTCCTCTGTCACCATCTCCCTGCCTCTCATCAAGTCTTCCTGGAGCTGCGCGTGACGCGTGATTGGATGGAAACGCGCGACAACATCGCTTTTGCCGTTGGCCGGCGCAAAAGGCCACCAGCGCGCGTAGAAATACGCGTTGTGCTTCTCCCAGCGCAGCTTTTCGTCGGCGTCGAACTCCTCGTCGAGCGGTAAATTGTGCCGCGGCTGCTCTTGGCGCGAATCGAAGACGGTGATGTATTAGCACGGGGAAAGCGGGTACGCATGCGTAACAGGCAGCGACGTAGTACAATGACTAGTCAAAGCGAACACAAACTCCGTCTGGTCGCTTTCTCCCGCCGAGCGCAGTCCCGACGGCGTTTCTGCGTACGGGGGATAACGGGGGTAAGAAGATGAATTTTCGCCAGCGGCGGCTGGGCCTGCGGCGGAGATCCTCGCGCTACTGCCACTGTACGGCTCGTTGTATCGCACCACAATTCAGTGGCGGTTACCCCCCGACATTTTTCTTGCTTTATCGCCTCAAACACAACCTCCACTGGCCTCTGTGCTTCGACGGTTCCCTGCTTGCCCGGTCCGGCCGCCTTCTATGTCCGTCTGAATCTTCTGCTCTTTCTGTGGCCGATATTTCCCCAGAATTGGTCTGCCAATGTGGCGAAAACAAAAGATAGCCAGTGTCAGATTCAGAGGTCCCTATCCTATCCCTTTTGGGTTAGGGCCTTAGGCAAAGCTTCTTGTCTTTGGTTGGGGTACCGATGGCCATATGTAGCGAGCTTGATGCAGGCCTTGTTCCTACTTCTAAAAACTGGTGATTCAGCATAATATAACGTACCAGTATACCCTACGAGGCATTACAGCGCGTTTAAGCAGATCCCGCTCCGCGCCGAGAATTACGGCGAAAAGAAGCCCCCGAAAAAGGTACTAAGACCACGTGTAGCATTTTGTGGTATCTCTATGCGCGCGCCAGTAAGGGTCACTGATAGACAATCCTTACCCTAAACCTTAGAACCCTTTGGGAATCGGAGTGGCTTACCGAGTTTTTCGGTCAATAATCAAGCTAGTAGCTTGAATATATAGTAACTTTTATAGTTGCGACTTCTGTGACGTGAGTATAATCAATCTTGTAGCTTGACTAAACTACAACTTTCGTATTTGCAACTTCTATGAATAAAAGATGACCTTCTGATAGATCATTATTGAAACTGAGCTGCAGCTTTTACAGTTGCAGCTTCTGTGACTGAAACCCGACTTCCATTTAAAAATAGTCCGTCCTAGGTTTGATTTTAGCCTACCTTTTAGGTTGCACTTGAAGTTAGTGCTGACTTAAAAGCGTCGACTTTCATTGCCAGATCCATTAAATTATTGCCGGAGATTCAGGCAGGACTGACTTCCTGTGCATCCTAAAAAGCTAGACTAATAGTCTATTATAGTGCACTCGAACTATAGTTCTCTATATCGACAAAAGATTGAAGCGAAGTCGGAGCTCAGGATAGAACTGAAAGTATACTCAATTGGAAAGCTTCTCTCTTTAACGCGGAGTTTCTAAAATTAATAGGCATTTTGAAAACTAAGGCATGATAAAAATGTGCTGAAGTAAACATTAATTCTGAAAGTAAACCAAATTACCTCTCCAGACAAATAACAATCAATAGCTGCGCCAGAAAAAAACGGAAGCACTTGCGGTCCCACCCTCGATCCCACTGGGACCTGTCGCCACCCTCTCCACCAGCAGGAGAACTGCCGGAAGATCCGCCTACGTTAGCGACAAGGTTCCCTGATATTTCATCGAGGATATCCTTAAAGACCTGCTTCTTCTGCTGCTCAGGAAGACCTGCTTTGGAGATGAGATTCGTTCTCAAACCCATCGCCACCGCGGACGACCTCTGCGCCGCAGACTTGACCAGAGCATATCCTTCTCCTTCGAATGCCTTCGCGAACCTATTGTTCGCCCCGTGAATTTTCTCCATCGCCTGCATCTTCTTCAGATTTTTCACTCCGACATCACGAGCGAACACTGCGGCGCTCCGGGTAGGATATGAGTCGGTCGCGGAAAAAAGGTCGAACGCCGTAGCCGCAGATCCGGGCGTAGTACTGCTACTAGCGGCCGCGGGACTCTCAGTCGCTGGCGAGCCTGAAAGAGCACCCGGATCTGTGGTGCTCTCCGCGGCGGGCGCATTGCGAGGCGCCGAAGATATCGATCCGACACCTGCGTATTTAGGATCGACGCTCAAAAATAAAAGAGCTTCGACATTCGTTACCCTCGGAGCCAGTATCATCACTCCTTCCCTCAAACCTTTGTTCGAGCTGCGGTAGAGCTTCTCGGTAGATTATCGAATTTCATATTCAGAGGGCGCGTGCCTGGATAGATCGATTTTTCGATAGTGCCCCGCGCACGAATATATTACCAACACCAGCTGAACAATAGCAAACACGGTGTGAAGTTGCCAACTAAGCCATAGAGCCTGCGCCGTGCTCCGAAGTAACCGAGAAAATTCAAAGGGGCTGGGCGGGCGGGAGAGGCGCACCGCGGGGACA
>JAULCF011111221.1:0-15723 GCA_032361265.1 Devaleraea mollis
CGGGAAAATCTTAGACATCTGGTCGAGTTTAATTTCGCGACACGGGTCGTTTGACTGCAAATAGTCAAAAGAACTCGGGTACCCGAGAGGAGCCCTCTGTCGACCCCCGACAGCCCGCTGAGGACATGCATGTCCAACTGTGGAACAATGAACTGGGCCAGAAGGAAATGTTTACAGAGTTCCCGGGAAATATAAAAAAAAAGGGCGGCATAAGTTCCGCGGGAACGACGCTTTATGATGCAAAACGGGTCCTTCTCATAGCCTTGGCATAACTATCATACAATACTCACTGACAGTACACGCACTTTGTGAGCTGCGTATTTTATGGTAAATACACTTTAGATTTTTGATTTGAGTGCACTGTTTTACTTACGGTATGTCACAAATGCACGCATACGCATTTCATGCCGTATCAGTGATCCTCTCGAGAGTCTGCGGCATCTGCAGTTCCTTACCAGTTGCGACGAAATGTAACGAGTTTTGTATGCAGACAATCCCGCAACGATCATAAGATCGATATTCCCGCTAGCAAGCTACTTCGATGCAGAGCTCTGCATCGAAGTAGCTTGCTAGCGGGAATGTCGATCTTATGATCGTTGCGTTGCGGCCCTCTAGAGGGAGATTGGGTAAGGGCAGCTGGCTTCCATTCCAGTGCGTGTTGCGGTAGACCTACCGCGACAGACACACTTCGCACGGCAGTTGCCTTAACGAACGTCGACAAGGATAAGAATGGAATGTCACCTTCAAGGCGACTTTCATTCTAGAAGCTGAGCTTCGTAAAAAAATCGTTTAGGAAACAAGGTGCGAGACCATAATATGTGAGAATATTATTCTCACATATTGTTCGCAAAAACGATTTTTTCCCTCCCAACAAAGGAACGGCACTATAGTGCATAATATTCAAATCGACATCAAATCGACATCGGCTAACTTTATATGTATTATAGAAAGTTAGCCGATGTCGATTTGAATAACACGCGTTCGACGGTTTGAAAGCACATTGCAAACCGCGAAAGTATTTTATAACTAATACGATCGCAATTCAAATTAGTATACCATTATAGCAGAAGTAATTAAAATTACTACTGCTACTAATTTGAATTGCGATCGATGTTCATAAGCTTATGCATCGTATTAGAACTAGTTCTTCCAAAAGATATGTAATGAAGTTATGTGATCGGGTCTTCGTTTCACGCTCTATTCATTTGGTTATTTTCAGTATTTTTCGGAAGTTTGCGATCCATTTTTAACGCTCAGGTCTCATAAGACAGAGCTATAGCTCTACGCTGTATACTCCTTGTTACTTTCTTTATTTTCCGTTAGTTGGGTATGACTTCTTTTAAGATTAAAATCGCCCAGTTCTGCATTCTGCGCTTGATACTCCTTGTTATTTTAAGTACTTATCGGAAGTTAGTGATACAGTTTTTTATGTTAGCGATGAAGTTTTGTTTTGCTCAGGTCTTCATTTTGCGCTGGATACCCCAATCATCTTCAGACAGACAGCTAACTTACATTTGATTGGCGACAGAAAAATTGCCATTCCAATTCGGTAGGACGCTCCAGTGTTTACTACTTCATATATTCAGGTCGGTCGATCATGTATTTGGTACCGTGCCGCTCTTAATAATGCAAAGCAAAAGTTCTCAGCGAAAGAAATGGATGAAATCAAGTGCAAATATTTACTGTCAGACAGCTATTAAAAAAATTAGGTTAGTCCCTGACCTGATCGCTCGCGCCTTCGAGTCGACTTCATCTTTTAAGATTTAAGAGGCTTAAAACCCCGTCACGTTCCTTGTTTGCGATCAAATTTTGATCGCAAACAAGGAACGTGACGGGCTTTTAAGCCTCATAATTCTTAAAAGATGAAGTCGACTCGAATGCGCAAGCGATCAGGTCAGGGACTAACCTAATTTATTCACTGATGTGATGGAGTGGGCTTTTCTTGTGGAATGCATTTTCATCTGTTACTATTCCAACCAACTCCGCTTGTATTTGTCTTACGCATTTTCAAAAAACATCTGCAATAGCATGCTATATATAGCATATAATAATATATAAGGGCTAGTACGTAGACCTACACTATATATTATGCATTGTAGGTCTATGTAATAGCCCTTCCTAACACCAGTGATAAGTGATGCAATTGCAATTCTGAAAGCTATAACCTACTATAGTACCACTTGGTACTGAAGAAGTCCACTTTTTCACGGTGGATTTGGTGATTGGTTGTCTAGGGTACTGCAGTATACCGAAAAACATTTGGCTCGTTAGTAAGATAAGCGGGTTGCTTAATCAGGACGAATTATATTGCCTGCCCGTCTGAAAGCTTTTCATGCAGCTTACATGATTCGTTACTAATACTAATAAACTTTACGAAACCACAAGTTGCATACATAAAAGCTTTAAAGCTTTTGTGTAGGCAACGCGAATTCGCGTATAATTGCAATTATCGCGCTTGAACTCGCCAAACTCTCCCGCTTGAACGCCCATTTTTATTGCAATGCGGAATGCAGTGAGTACTGATTTCTCGCCTGGTTTCACGATATTTAACAATTGACAGTATGAAGCATGTTGTGTACAGTGAACAGTATTTGGCGTACTGTACAGTCAACTGAGACAGCAGTGTGCGTACAGTCAACTGAAATGGTTTTTATGAAAGTACAGTATGAAATTAATCTACGACCACAATCCGACGAGAACTGAAGGCACCGATCATGATCATGATCAGTGCATCTGCTTTCACCGCTCATAGTTAGAGGGGGTGATTTGGGGCCCTTTTCATTTTAGAAGATTGCGATGAGAATCTCATCGTCAATCTGAATGCGTTCCGCACAGAAAATTACTGTGCATTAACATAGGAAAAAGAGAACTCTCAATTAGGTTTCGTGAATGCACAATCGCCCAGAAATAAAGTAAAGCGCGGGAAAGCGATGTGCCCAGATGAAATGACATTGTATACCTGAAGAGGCGCGGGCTCAACTGACTTTGACACCCGGGCAACTCGCCAAGCGAGTCTCGTGTCGTTAAAAGCTGTTTCTTTCCAAAAATGGGAGTAAAGTATGGTTCGTCATGGGCCGTCCCCCCCTCATTCAGGGAGCGCGTTCCAGCCGGCATTTTGCGTCTCACCGAGAGCCAGCTAGACGACGTCAAGTTGTCTCTCGACCCCAACTTCGCCGAAAAGTACTTCGGCACCAAGAATTCTCGCCAGTCTTACCTCAAGAGAGACACATCCAAGCAGCCCTCCATCGGGACAGGCACGCCGAGGCGGTCACTTCAAAAGAAAAAGGACAAGACCAAGGCGATCGAAGGAGCCACCCATTCGCTGAGCAGACCTTCGCTGCGCATACCTGCTGCGCTGGTCGAGCGGTCACAATGTAAGTCGAGTCTCGAATCAGCTGTCGAGCGAATGCGAATTATGAAAGGAGGTATCGAAACGAAAAGAAGATGCATCGTCAAAACTCTGATGCCGCACAAGAGCAAGAAACGTGGAAGACGTCCCCGGTACTAACCTTAGTTCGAGTGATCCGATTCCTAGTGCTCAGTAGACCCGATGTATGCGTAGTCAACAAGAATACAATTACTCGTCGTACTCTAAGCCCATTCCGACAACTGCCTCATCATACTTTGCCGTCTTCCCAAGATCCTCGCTAGACGCGGCTTCCGAATTCTTAGAAGCCAAGCTCGACTCTACAGCAGCTACCTCACCCTCCCCGAGTTATTAAATCCTCCCTATATCCTCCTCACTCTGCATGCAACGTATGAGACGGACTTTTTCGCGCAGAAGGGCGCGGCGTGCCACGGTGCCAGCAGCGCGAGTTACGCGGAGATTGCTTTTGCGTTTGCATTCGCCTCGGCGGAAAGCGTTGGTGCCCTAGGCAATAAACCTTTTCTATAACGGCGAGGTGAAGGATGATGGTGCAAGGGAGGTTGCCGACACAAGCCTTGCGGAGCATAAACTTCCCTACGCAGGGTCTTGTACATACTACTTTCAGAACTTCTTTAGTGTGTACCAGGCAGACTGAAGTACACATGTGACAAGGCGCATGGAACTCTAAACGAGGTTTGGCTTTGAAAAGCATATTAAAAATGCTTTTCGCAGCATAAGATGCTGAATTGAATCGCGGTACAATAAAATCTACAACAATACTGGCATATTACGCGACTGCTTTGTAAAGCATTGTCGCATATACGACAGCTTTTAAGCTATCAAATTAGCAGAGAAAACATGCGGTGCATACAATGTACTTCTTAACTCCGTAATTGAATTTAGAACGTAGCAAATATTGGGTGCATTCAATCAAAAAGGCCTTCAAACTTAACTGGCAGTACTACTTAACTCCGTACTTCAATTTAGAAAGTAGCCAATATTGGGTGCATTCAATCGAAAAGGCCTTTAAACTTAACTGCCAGTTAAGTTTGAAGGCCTTTTCGATTTAACGTGTTAATGCACCCAATATTGGCTACATTCTAAATTCAATTACGGAGTTAAGTAGTACATTGTATACAATTTAGATTTGCTTCAAGACACACTGTGTCTCGTAATTGAATTTAGAAAGTAGCCAATATTAGGTGCATTCAATCGAAAAGGCCTTTAAACTTAACTGGCAGTTAAAAAATGCGGTGCATATATGCACCGCATTTTTAAACTGCCAGTTTTAACTTAAAAGTTTAAAGGCCTTTGCATATATGCACCGCATTCTTTAACTGCCAGTTAAGTTTAAAGGCCTTTTCGATTGAATGCACCCAATATAGGCTACTTTCTAAATTCAATTACGAGACACAGTGTGTCCTGAAGCAAATCTAAATGTCTAGAAATGATTTGAAAATCATTACCATACCTTTCCCCACCATTTAAATTACTGATAGTTGATTTATTGATTTTGTAAACCATTGAAAATGTTTTTGAAAATATTTAAATTTTTAACTTAGCTGAAGTAACTCTCACTAGTCCGTCAAGCTGAATGGCCTACCCAGGAATGGACACTTTATCACTGTCAATTAAATGTAGTCTCGTAAGGCAGATACCGAACTAGAATCCGCTTGCAAAAGGTGTCATCGGAAACTTTTACGTTTAAAAGTTGCAATGCAATTTAGAAGTCAACGGAACGGCTTATTAATTTTTATATACTTTCTGCAGGATATTCGCTCCGAGAGCTTATGTTAAGTGTAGTTTCTTCGTGTAGGTTGTATTATAAGCGCAGCAAGAAATTTAGATAGGTGTGCACTGGTTTTGAAGCTTGGGAAATGGTCATCCATCAAATGGACCAATGAGTGAGTGATTCCTTTTTAGATGCTTTTTAAAAGCTTCAAAGGTTCTGAGGTTGGAGAAAGGCTTACGTAAGCCCAAAATGGTGTAATTACCTGGACAGGCCAAGCCTGCAAGCAGTTTTAAAGAAACAAGTTGATTTTTTGCTTTCTAAACAACACCATTTTGGGCGATCAAACCTGAAGTAGCTTATAAATCGTTTACTCAATTGACCCTCAAAACGAGAACCTCTAGTATCTTGCAAACTACACAATTTAAGAAATAGGTTACAAGGTACTATCTTAGAGGTTGCCGTCTTGAGTCCATGGACTGGATCCAGCAAGAGTGAGATGACTTTTATACTTCGGTGATACGTTAGCAATGGTACGTATCCCAAAGACAGTTTTTTCTGTGTAAGCGATCAATGAGCTACCTGCCATAGCTCAAAGATCCTTTACACCGCTTGCTTGCCTAAAACAAAAATGTATAAAAGATCTCTCTCTTTTGCAAGAGATATTTGATCTACGTACTGTACCATAGCTCAAAGATCGCTTTTTTTAAAAAACTGCCTGGAGGCTTTTAAGCCTCCAGGCTAGGTCAAGAGGTAAACTATTTCATAGAAAAGTAAATTTTAATTTACTTCTTAAATTAAAGTTTCTATTGTGCCTACGGACTCGGCAATACATGGCTGACCACCAAACTTGTTTTTTTTTAACATCTGCAGGGGTCTTTGTAATAAGAGAGATGAATTTTATACTGGTTTGGGTGCTCACGTTTGTAATAAGAAGGTGATGATTCGGAAATACGGTATCCCTGTTCCTCCTTTTTTGGCTTCAATTACGATCCCCTTTCGTGGCCTACGAAAACCCCAGCTTTTATGAAAGAATGAAGGGTCAACTTCAAAGGTCTGGATAATTTTAAATATCGGCCAATGGGAGTGCCAGTGCACAGTACACGACCCGCGTATTTTAAAGTTCGCGCATGGAAAGGCACTCAGATCAATCTTTCACGTTCGCCGATCGATATTTTCGACGCAAGTAACGGCACACTGGTATCTCACACTTTGTGGTAGGCGCCAGCAGGGCGCGAAAAATCATTGGTTTTAGCTCTAAAAACGACGATCGTCCCTTTTAATCCCCATTAGTCCAAAAAAAGATCCCCTCTCATGCTATGGAGGGATAATTTATACCCTTATACAGAACCCCGCACATCCGCTATTTTTTGCATGAAAGGGGGGGGGCTATGAACCTTCTGCACAGGCTTATTTTGTACCTGCGTCGGCAGAGGCGTACTTTGGCCACTTGCTGCCGCCTGCTTCGTTCCCAGGGCATGCTGTTTGTCGCGCCAAATTTCCTCAGCCCTGCCGTCGAGGGCCTGCTACCTGCGCCCCGATGAGTACTTGTCGAGCGGTGTGAGTGTGCGGGCCTCGGCGGCAGGTGTCTGGTGGAGATCTTGGGCGAACGAACTCTCTCTGGCGCCTCTTCTTCTCTTCATTTCAACAGCTCCTATCTCTCTCCTCACAGCCCCCCGAACGAATGTCTCCTCGTCAATGACGTCTTTCTTCTCAATGCAGTCTTTCCGCCCAGTCTATCCTCGCTAAGAAGCTTGCCCTCTCTGTCCGGTGCGGACGATTTGCTCGGTACGACTTCCACGCCCGGCGTCGAGGAACGGTCCTACTGTGGCCTTGTCGCGGCTCGTCTCGCCGAACATCTCCTACCTTGGCCCGCATGCTTAGTCGCCTTCGACGGCCTCGGCATCGCAGACCTATCAGTCGACCGCACGCCCCACAAGTTCCCCAAACCGCCCCTCGAAGCCCCGTTCTACCCGAGCAGCACCCTCAAGACCGCCTACCACTCGCGAGGCACCCGACATCGCCATGTGCCGCCTCGCGAATCCCCGCGAAGTCGTCTTCACCCACAACGGCCGACGGGCGTCGCCGAAATTGGCGATATAGAAGACCTTCTCCGCCGAAAGCCCTTCCTCAAGTACGAAGTTGCTGACGGCATCTTGGGCTCGCCGGCGTCCGCAACACTCCTCATACCCCCCGGCCGCGCTACTGGTCCTCCATGCATACGCTCGTCAAATGCACCTCCGTCGTGTCCCACACCGACGGCAGAGCAACGCTCTTCCTCGCCCTGGACTAGGCCTTTCCCCGATGCGAAGTCGTCAAGGTCCTCGACATTTAGCCTGGCAGAGAAGCGACGGTGACTTGTTCGATATGGACGTCGAGTAGATGGAGATACATCGCAGGGCTCGCATCACTCCTCGGAAAGCATGGATGCCAGCTCGGCCTCTGCTATCGCAATTTCCGCCGCATACAAGCCTTCCGCTATATCGGCACGCCGAGCTCGACGCTTGTCCGTTTTCGACAGGTGGTTACCGGATGCCGGGCGCCCGAGCTGGATACCGATAGAGTCTTTCGAGCTGGCGGAAGCTGTTGAGGTCTTTGACAGCGTCAAGACAAAGACGACGCTGCTCTCTTGGGGATGTTCCTGCGCGTCGACAGCTTCCCCGAGACCATTGATGAAAGCTGCACCCCATCTGGCCGCTAACTTTCGGGCTTTGAAAGTTTCAGAGGATATGCCTCTTGAGTCTGCCATACCGGCTAGAGAGCGCGCGTAAGATTTGGCCAGGGGCTCTACGCGCCCGAGGGCAATGTCTTCTCCAAATTCAAAGTCAGGGGGAGGGAGGACGTCCCACATCGCAGCTTCACATCTCTGCGCCAATTCTTCGAGTGCTCCATCTCGTGGGATGGCTCCAGTACGAGAAATAAGATCGGCAAGTGCTGGCAGCAGTTCGATGACCCACCTTTCCCTGCGGAGATTGCGGTCCAGGTCGCCGGCGAGGGGAATTTCTGATTCGAATGACCCTCGCATTGAGTTCGTAAATGCGTGGGCACAAGGCAAAAACTTCGCCAGTAGTGCCTCTGTCGGGGCGCGAGAAGTGAGCGTGTGTGGGGGAATGATTCCAGTGGGCGTCAGAGAGTGCGATGAATCCACACTTCCGGCGAGGAGGTCGAGGGCCTTGTCCGCTAGCTCAAAGTCGTTTCGAGATATGTCCCTATGAGGTGCTAGGCGCTTGGTGAACGGGATTCTGTCGAGCGGAACAACTGACATGTCAGCCAGCCGTCCCAGGAAGAACCCACCGTGGCGACACAGAGAACCGTCGTATGTTTTGTACTCGGCGCAGCTGCAGGCAATGGAGAAAATACGGCGGACATCGACAGTCCCAAAAAGTTCAAAGACCGTGTCCACGCTGACAAACGATCCGACCGCTGCAAAGATTTTGATGGCTGAGCGCTCAGATGTTGCAGTTTTCCCGAGGAAGGTGACGTCGAGCACCGAGACCGGAACTTTTGGAGCGAGACGGTGGCCAAAGACTTGGGTGACGGAGAATGACTCGAAGTTGTAATCGTGCGTCACGGCGTGTTGCCAAACGCGCATCAAATGCTTCTCAGCTCTCCCACCTAGCCATCCACTGTAGTCTCGAGCTCGTGCAAAAATAGGTACTCCTTCGATTTCCCCAGCCTCCTCGATCAGAGTCCGGGTGCCACAAGCCTGGTACAGTGCATGCCAGTTTGAAATAACCTGCTCCCTCAGGCTTGTTACCAAGTCCGGCAATGAAGTCTGTAGGCCCACATCGTCGTCTTCCTTCAGCACTCCGTGCATGCGCTCACTTCTATTGTTCGTGTAGTCATCAAAAGTTATCTTCCACTTTTGAAACGCGTAGCACCAAGCGCCAATGCAGGTAATCCAGTTCTTGTCGATGGCGCCCATGAGAGTCGGCGGAGCACGAGGGTGCTTGGATTTAGACAGATGTGGTACGTTTTTCGTCAAACTGTCCATCGCATTATAGGCCCTCAGGAATACGCTTTTGTTTGTCGCCAGAGTCATCTTCCGCCACAGGCCTAGAGAAACTTTGCGTAGTTCATGCGGGAGGTACATAACTGACATCTTCTGCTCGAAGTACTTGATAGCGTGGAATCGGCAAAGGAGGAGGTAGACGGCCGGAAAAGCGAGCCGGAGGGCAGCCAGTTCGACGTTATCTTTGTCGATGACAATAGTCTTCGGATCTACACCGACTTCCTCTGTCATAAAAGCAAACGACGATAGTATCGAAGACTTTGATTCCTGCACTAAGAAGTTGAAAGCGAACATGTGGCCCCTGCCTTCCCCATCAGTGCCTTGAGCAAGGTACGTTGGAATGCGCTGGGCGTTGAGGTGGTGAGTGCTATCGAGCCTCATTACCTCACCATGGGCTTTTGAAAACAGCTGCGACCCAGGAAAACTAAAGTGCACACTCTCCAATTGTCTCCCAGTGAATTGCTGCAGTCGAGCGTTAGATACCCCGCCGGCAAAATCCCGATGTGTAATCTCAGGGCTTCGCTCGGAGGAGTATCCTGTGGCGCCATCTTCCTCCAACGCTTTTAGGTGAAGATGGAAGCAGCAGTTGTACCCCACCAGCCTGGATATGAGAAGATCTGTCTCCGTGGCGCCGTCTGGTAGTGATTTCAATTTCTCTTGCTTCATTCGATATTTAGCGTTCGATATCGCCTTCCGCGTCCGATACCTTCCATCTGGCGCAAACGCACCGCCCATCCTCCTCAATATTTTCGCCGGCGTCGCACCCCACTTCATTCCTTCCCGCACTTGCTCTAGCTCTTTCTCAGACAGCACCTTATTGCCTGCCACAAACCGCAGGCCCGCCTGAAGAGCACTTGTAGGATGGCTGTGCACTCTAGCCGAGAGAAGGTCCACTCCATTGAACTTGTCGTATTTCATTTCGAGAAGATATTCGTACGTCAAGTCGTCGGCTGTCGTCTTTCGCGTAGGAATAGCAGTAATTTTTGCCCCGTAGCCACACTTCAGGTCAACCGCTTGCCGAATGCGCACACCTTGCCCACCGGCTCCCGCCCGCCTTGGTCGAAAATAGCATGAATAGCTCCTGCGCCACACGGGGACAATTTGAGGGCAAATGTATTCGAGCGAATTCTCCCTTGTGCGCACCGGACGACGCGGAAAGCAATCTGCGTTTCTAAAGCCAGGGTATTGAACTGTCCTCGATCCCCCAGCGATAAGAACAGTGCCTTGCTGCTTAGCGATAGCGTGCATCTCCTCCTCAGATTCTGCCATTGAAGAAAATATCGCAGAAACTGGTTCGCGCAAGGGAGGCATGATGCCAACGCCGATTGAATGAAAGGCTAGTAATTGGCAAGGAAGGGAACTGCACACAGCAGCGTCTAGATTCGAATGCGGCAAAGACGGAAGAGTTAGGTAAGGGAGCAAATTGCGATTGATCGGAATGCGGTGTCTAGCAGCAGTTGAAAATTGATTCTAGACACCGCACGAGAACGGCGCTTTAATAAAGTTCTGTCAGTCAATAACTCAGTATTTGGTAGGTTAAGCAAAATTGTTCAGTCTAGACTTACTTATAGCTTTTCTTATCGATTCAACTTGTAGTCAATCGAGGAAGAGTCAGCAATTATTAGTTGCTGAGCCAAACTCTTTCAATTAATAATTACTGAGCCGCACTTTTTTATTAAAATAATTGCTGAGCCACATTTCTTCCTTTTTTAAAAGGATTAAAATCCTTTCAATTAAAATTGACCGAAGGTTATTTTAATCAGTTTCACTCACATTTTACTTTAAGAAAGCAGAGGCGGGGCGATATACATGAGATCCTTTCTATCAATAGGATCTTGAACGTACGGCTGTTCATGACTATAATCAGACCGCATTTCGGTACTCTGGGTGTCACAGGCGAATAGAGGAGGGTGTTCTGCACCACATGTGGTGATGAAGCAAATAGAGTTTCTGGCTCATAACCTGTCCAGCTAGTACTGTTTTTGATAGTTCTTTTATGCGGACAACCTAAAGTCGAGATGAAGCTATTTGTTTTAGATTTTTTTTTTAAGATAGGAATATTGATGTGATAGTTTTTTTAAAACTTTTAACTTAAAAGTTTTTTTTAAAAAACGGGTGGCGTGCACGGAGATGCTCGTATCCTTAAGGATTAGGGCCCTACAAGGATAAGAGCATCTTCGTGCTCTCCACCAGTTCAACATGAACAAACCATCCAATAAGAAGGACTCACCAACTCCCCTGCCAAACAATACAACCCCGAATTGCTTATCTTGGTGGTGAGATCAGCACTCTGAACTTTTAGGAGATTTCTGTATGCTCCCTATTCCATGTCAGCACCCACCGAGCTGTTGCGAAATTTTCTAGATTCATCGCGAGCGAGAAAGACCTGCAGTTCGATAACTCGATTTAGTCGGTTGCAGTCGCCGGAAACGGAAATGACTAGCTTTTAGGCAGCGAAGGCGTATCCAAAAGGGCGACAGACCTGGATGATTGCCAATCAGAAAGACAGCCCGTGGCTGCCCTTATCTGCTGGATTCTCAGTGCTGCCACATGATACCATTGCACGGGCTACTTACATTCGTAGAGCTCGACGCCTCGCTCGTAAAGAAGCCCGACGTGCTGACGCTTGTTTTCTATTGTAGCGCTCATGTCCCCGAGATAACGACAACGCAGACATTGTTATCTCAGCACCCACTGGGCTGTGGCAGAAGTATGCTCATTCGGCATACGAACGAAAACGGTTGCGATATAACTAGAACGAAGCGAAAACTACCATACGAAGTATCAATGAGGCAGAGAGATCGCAAACAATCATGTTTACGGGACTGTTTCCCGCAGCAAATCTCTGTGCAGTAGCCGTCCATCCTTTTCCGCAGTTCAACGCTGCCAATACCTTACCTACCCGCCTTCTTCCCGACGTACCACCCACACCTGGACACCAACGCCCAAGCCGACGTTCCTCTCTCTCCGCAGTAACCTATCATAAAGACTAAGAATTTACCTAACGATGTAGGTTCCAGCACAGTCATCCGTGCAGCACAACAAGCAACCCCCGCCCAGCACAAGCCTGGGAATAAACTCTCAGAAAAACGTCGACAGCGCCGCTGTGTACGTGGTCTCATCGCAAAGCCGTTGCGCCGACATGCGCCGAAACGCCGCAGCCTTTGCGCGCATCCCAGTGGGAGCCCCAGGCGCAAAAGGCCGGCGCAGACAGCCGGCGCGCGTATACAATGGGCGCGGACAGGGAGCGGGGCCGGCGGGCGAGAAGACGGCGTGCGGGGCCGACGGGCGTGGAGACGTCGGGGGGGGGGGACTCACGCGGGGATGGCGGGTGGGTGCGTCGAGCGGGCGCGGTGGGCGGGCGTGGCGGGCGGAGGCGATGAGTGGAGACGGCGTTACAGCCGGCTGGCCGGGACGGCCGTACTGCCGGCTGGCCGGGACGGCGGGCGAAAACTGTGTGTGCGGCCGGCGGGCGGGGCCGTACTGCCGGCTGGCCGGGACAGCGGGCGAAAACTGTGTGTGCGGCCGGCGGGCGGAGACGGCGGGCGGAGACGGAGACGGTAATTCTTCGCCCCAACGTCGGATCTTCGCGTCTTCGCCCCAACGTCGGATCTTCGCGCGTAAGCTTCGACTGGAGCGCGTGCTGTAGATTGCTTTTATAGTAGTTCGGAAGTTTGGAAGAGCGCAGTGAACAAAATATTGGTATCGGGGACAGTCGGTATCGGCGAAGGTCGATATCGGTAAAAAATCACTTTGGTTTATTGAAATACCGGTTCTGGTGTAGTAGTGCCGTATCGTGGTGTGGCAGTTTCATGTGCTTGATTCACACTGATGTGTTTGCGTGTTCCTCCCCGGAAGTAACTTGGGAAGTGCGTTCGAAACGTAGATCACGAAGGCCCGCAAAAATGGGGTCTTGTCTTTCGATGTTGGAAAGAAAAATGTACAGTCTTCTATCTTGTATTTTTTTTATTTTCACTGGGTGATACTCACGGGTCGTTTGACTGCAAATAGCCGCTACCCGCAGCACCCAGTGAAGCTTGCGTTACGTTCCGGGCACCGCCCGTTTGTAATCAACTTTCCTTCGCCTGCAGGCCTGGGAGGCCATGTGCACAGCCGTTCTGCGCCAGATCAGTGGAACGTCCTTCGTTACATAACACATCTTCCACTGCGCCGCCTGCGGGACGTCCACCCCAGGTGTAATGCACCACCACATTCCACCCTTCCCGCCGCCAGTCGCCGGCAAGAAGTAGTCAGGCGATCCGCTTCTTTTTAGACAGTCCACTGTGTTTACTGACACAGTAAGCGTTCAAAGGCAAACCATTCGAAATTTTGTTTTTACCTTTTCCAATTGGAAAAGGTAAAAACAAAATTTCGAATGGTTAATGTGCACATTAATGTGCCTTTGCATAGTTATTTTTTAAAATAACTATGCAAAGGCACATTGGAAAAGGTAAAAACAAAAATTCTCATTAAAATAGTAGGCCTGCCAAGGCAAGGTGCGTAGCTCTTGCTCTTCTCTCTTGCTCTTGCAGTTGCAGTTGCACTTCCTATTCCTCTTATTCTTCCTCTTAACGCGCTCCTCGCGGATAATGCGTGGGCCAAAAAGTACAGTAAAAGTGCAGTATTTCGGCCAATGAGATTTCGTTTTCTGACTGCACACAGAACTCGTTGGCAGGCCTAAACGTTGAGTTGTTCGCGCAGTTGCGCCAAACCGATGCCAAGAAGTTTAGAGTATGGGAAAGGCAACTTCAACGTTCTGCCATGCACTAATCATTTGAGCCACTTCAATGATCACGATGTGAAGATTACGCGTGTTGAAAATAAAAAAAATCGATCGACTGCCTTGCGAGAAATATGGTATTCTTTCAAAAATAGAAACCCCGTTCTAGCGAGCGCGATTTTAATCGCTACATTGTTCGCTTCGAGGAAGTTGTTGCTAAGACTGTTGCGCGTGTACTAGTCAAAAAAAAATCGAGCAAAGTGTAATTTCTTCAGGTTCTATCATCCTCCGTGCGAAGAGTAAATAATTAGAAGACAGAAAGCTCCGACTTGATTGCCGTACCGGGTAACCGACAGTGCCAAGTTGGCACGCCGAAAGGCCAAGTTAATCGCATTTTTGTGCCAAACCGATGTGAATAAGTTTAGGCGATGGAAAAGACGTATGCAACATGCTGCCATACACTAATCATTTGAGCTAGTTTGATCCTTATGGTGTGATGATTGTGTAGGCGGAAAGAAAAAAATCGATCCACTATCTTGCGAGCAATATAGCATTCTTTGAAAAACAAAAACCACATTCTAGCTTGCGCAAAATTCATTTAAGCGTATTGAATTTTTCTGAAGTCGTAGCTAAGACTGTTATTACGCGTCCACTGGTCAAAGCCGTTTGCCAGGACTAAGAATATTTGAGGAGGTATTCCCAGCCGCGCGGCTAGCGGAATATTTCAAGATGAAACCACAACTTGGTCAGCAGAGGACCTGCCCCGCTAATCTGACAGTGTGGCGCACTGTCAGAGCTCCATGGGCCATGCTCACATTATCCGCGAGCAGCGCCTTCACGTGGCGTACAGCAGGAAACAAGATCCTGCTTCCTGCTGTACGCCAGAAAGACGCTGCTCTTGCTATCGATGATGATGACGCGGAGACAACTTTGTAGATTAATTGTTTGGGGCACGCGACCTAAATAGCATGCGGCCAGAACCAGCTCACACCATGGTCTAGCCTAGCTCCGGGGCGCCCAGGAGCTCCGGGAACCACTAGCTAGTGGCTCTATGTACGGTCTTGTAGTGGAACTCTACTATTAGTTGTACTAAACTTTAAAGTACAAGTCTCAAGTGGCGCTGCACTCTCGCTCTAGAACGAAGAAAACTACTCGGACACTAACTGTCCAAGTGAGCAACAGACTCGGCTGAAATATCGTTCACACAAATTTGTGTACGATAAGCATCTTCAGAAATTGAGGCTTGTAAGCCTCAAGTCCGGAAACTTTTCCTGAAACTCGGAAAGTTTCCGAAAAGTTTTCCGACACCGGAAAGAGTAAGTTTCCGGACGTTCCGGAAAGTTTCCGAATAGTCCGGAAAGTTTCCGGAAACTTTCCGAATAGTCCGGAATGTTTCCGGAAAGTTTCCGGTAAGTTTCCGGATAGTCCGGATTTCCGGAAACTTTTCCGGATCATAAAGTTTCCAGAAATTTACTTTCCGGAGTTTCCGGAAACGTTTCCGGATTGTTTCCGACTTTGAAACTTTTTTTCTGGACTTTCCGGAAAACTTTCTGGAAAATGTTTCCAGAAACTTTCCGGACTACCCAGAAAAGTTTTCGGAAAGTCAGAAAGTTTTCGGACTGTCCGGAAAGTAAGTTTCTGGAAACACGAATTCGTGATGCGGAAAAGTTTCCGGAAAGTTTTCGGAAAAGTTTCCGGAAACTTACGAAAAGTTTCCGGAAAGTTTACTAGTTTCCGGAAAACTTTCTGGAAAAAAGTTTTAAAGTCGGAAAGTTTCCGGACTTTCCGGAAAAGTTTTTGGTGAAAAAGTTTCCAGAAACTACCCGGAAACTTACTGGAAACTTTCCAATACTCAGCTGGATATCAAGCGCAAAGGATAGGGTCTGCAGATTATG